>WOFM01000048.1:588740-688913 GCA_011428145.1 Ericerus pela
TTTTAGAAAGAACAATAATTCGTTTACTTTCAGTGTAAAACATGATGAAGAACTCGAACGGTAAAATTTCAGGGGGGTGTTGTAACGGAAATCCCACCTCATCACTTTCTTCATCATCATCACTATCACACTATATATATATATATATGTCACACGTACACTCTCATCACGAATTGCTTCCCCTACTATTCTCGAACCGATTATGCTGTTGCTTCGCCATTTCATATTTCGTAGGTAAAATATATTTCAGTCCGCAATAAAATGTCGTTAAAGTAAAAAGTCTCAAGTTCTTTCGATCCTTGTTCTGTAAGCCTAACATCAATTATAATACATCAAATTTTATATCCAAACATTTTTTCTCTCAAAACCTATTATGCATGTGATTTAATTGTTTATTATATTCGTATAATCATTTTTGAAGCGCAGCAAACAAAATTTTTTTTTGAAACTTAAGTTATCATAATAATTTTTTTTTCTGATATATCATACTGTTGCAATATTTTTTTATGTTTTTTGTGTAAATTAATATATTTAATTTCAGCGATCGTACGGATGAAGAACTCAAACGGTAAAATTTCATGGGGTGTTGATACAAAATCCCACCCCATCTCATTCTTCATCATTGTTATCATCATCATCACTATATATATATATGTCACATGTACACTGTTCACGAATCGCTTCCCCTACTTTTGGTTACCCATAATGCTGTGCTTCTCCATTTCGTATTTTACTTGAAATTATATTTTTAGTCTGCTAATAAATTCTGTTGTGAATAAATCTCTCTTGTTCATTTTCAGTCCTCGTACTTACCACATCACAACAGTTTTGTGAGAATTATAGCAAATTAAATTATACACATGACTATTATTCTCACGTATCATTTGTGGTGGTAACACTGTCGATATATTTTTGTAATCTGTGATTTTTAGTGTTTTGTACCTGACTGTGATATTGTCTAATCATACGCCTCTAGTCGCTTTTTAATATTCATGTTGTTAACATCTCTACCATACTTAATGTGGAAATAAAAGTTCGTAATTAAGTGAATCTTGTGTTTTTATTTATGTGTTCGTAATGTGTGCGTCTAGTCTCTGTTCGATGTCGTGTGTAGTTTAGGTTCGTTTTATATGTTTATAGTCGTCTCGATCCGTTGATATTTCCTCATCTTCTCACAGGTTATGGGCCCAGATACCTGGATGTCAACGTGGTCGCTATTGTCATAGTTCATCAATGTTGTGCTGTCGGATCCTGCTCGCCACACCCAAGTAGTATCATGCCTGCTAATTGTTTTTCGATTGTTTGATATGTTCTCTGTTCGATGTTCCTGTGATCTCGTTCGTGTTGAATTGTTGGTCGACGTGTCTGAAAGTTGCTGAAATCTCTGTGTTTGCGGTGTAACTGATCGTCTGTACCTGTCAACGAGATGGAAGCGCGAAAGAAGAACATGATTGAGCCATTCAATGGGCAGAATGGCCGTACATGGAAGTTCAGGATGGAGCTGCTGTTGGCAAAGGAGTCATTAACTAATATTATAATCGATTCTTTGCCGACTGTTTGTAACAGGGGAGATGCTTGGTCCAAGGAGAACGCGAAGGCGATGTTCCTGATAGCAAACAACGTAACTGACGAGTACCTGGAAATGATTCAAACGTTCACGGAGGCGAAGGAAATGTTCCATGTCCTGACGAACCTCATAGACAACGGCAATGACCAGACGCTAATGGATTTACGAGGTGATTTGTATGCAAAATGGTATGTGTCTGGTATTGATCTGCATAAATATTTGTTGGATTTTCGTTCTCGATGTAGATGGTTAACTGAATTAGGAGATTTAACGACCACGAAACAATTTATTTTGGTATTGCTGAGGTCATTACCTGCAGAATTTCGTCCAATTAAGGTTGTGATAGAAGATGCAGAAGTTGTCACCTGGGATGGAGTTTTCATGAAATTGAATAACTTCCAGCGTGAGCTATCTTCTGATAGCAAATCGACAGTTCGAGGTAACACTCAGAACACTGCATCACAAAAACCTTCATCAGTGGTTGTCACTGGTGAGGAGAACATTTATTTTGGTAATCACAACAATGTCAGACGAAATTCTAGTAATAATAGTAATGGAAATCGTTTTAATCGTGGTCGATCTCGAAATAATAATAATAGTCGTGGATTCAGTCGAGGCGGAAATAATAATTATAATAATTTTATAATATAATCAAAATTCGAGCTCACATAATAATAATAATAATTTTAATGGACGTGGTCGTAATAAAGTACTGACAGTGGACATTCTAATGTGAAATGTCACTATTGTAACAAAATAGGGCACATAGCCCGAAATTATTATGTCAAAAATCGTAATAATAATGAAATTGTAATAATAATAATAATAACAGTGGAAAATGCAAAAGAAAACGTAAATTTAATGCCTCGAACCACGTTTATAGTTGACAGTGGATGCACAATTCACATAATTAATGATATAAATTTGTTCAGTGATTATATAGATTTGATCAGACCACATAGTATCTGTGTTGCGAAGAAGGGTGTCTCTCTGTCTGTCACGTCGGTAGGTACTGTAAAATTGAAACTATTGAATGGAATTGTAATCGAACTGAAAAATGTAAGGTATGCTCGGGAGCTCCCGCAGAATCTGCTTTCGGTTAAACGTATGAGCAAGTTGGGATTTGACACTTTGTTTCGGGAAGAGTCTGTTGATATCATCCAACGCTGCAGTGGAAAAATAGTTACCACTGGTGTTAGCGTAGACTCAGATTTGTACACAATTGACTTTGTTAAAATGTCAAGTCAATCGTGTAATCTGACGTTGGGAGATGAATCGAGCCCACTGTTTGCGTGGCATAGATGACTTGCTCATCTGAATGTGAACAATGTTAGATTGTTGTCAAGTAGGGGTTTGATACCAAATATTGACTCCAATCGCAGATTGCTGTGTGAGCCCTGTGTTATGGGGAAACAGAGTCGAAAACCATTTCCAAGGCATGAACGAAAAACAAGTAAGCTGTTGGAGTTGGTTCATACTGATCTCTGTGGACCTATTAACCCTCCTGCATATAAAGGAGCTAAATATTTTATGACTTTTATCGACGATTATTCCAATTTTTGTTGTGTTTACCTGCTGGCGAACAAGACGGAAGCTTTTGGAAAATTTAAAGAATATCACGAGATGGTTTCAAATAAGTTTGGTTATAATGTAAAGAGACTCCGTTGTGATCGCGACACAGAGTACTTGAATACTACCTTCCAGTCATATTGTACTGAGAAAGGAATTGTGGTTGAACCTACTGTTGGCGGTTGTCCTCAGCATAATGGAAAGGCTGAGAGGATGAACAGGACACTGTGCAAGAGGGCAAGGACACTGTTGTTTGAGAGTGGTCTTGGGAAGATATTTTGGTCGGAAGCCATATTGTGCTCCGCCTATATCGTGAACAGATGCCCCACAAATAAAGATTTTGTTCCTTTTGAGAGATGGTTTGGTGAAAAATATAACTACAATAAATTAAAAACGTTTGGATGCGATGCGTATATGTTATCGTTCAAACATGACTCTGACAAATTTAAGAGTAAAAGTGAAAAATTAATAATGGTAGGTTATTCACCATGTGGTTATAGGTTGTTGGATATAAGTACTAAGGAGATACGTCTGTCACATGATGTTGAGTTCTTTAAAAGTGCGATCAGTAACTCTGAATATAATAAATATACAAAAAATGATGAATTGTTTAAAGAAGTCACTGAATCCAACTTGGAAAATATTGAAGTTGATGGTGATTTAAATTTGGATTGTCTTCCACAGGAGGCGACTACACGTGATCAAGCAGCAGGAAATATATACCTGGCTGAGGATGGCATTCCTTTGATGTTTGAGGAGGCGAGTGCAGCACCTGATAGTCTGATGTGGAAAGAGGCTATTTCATCTGAAATAAGTGCCCTGAACTCCAATCAGACTTGGAAGGTGACCAAACGTCCAAAGGACGCCCCTACCATCACGTGTCGTTGGATCTTCAACAAAAAATATGATAATGAAAATAATGTTTTATATAAGGCTAGGTTAGTTGCCAGAGGTTGCCAGCAGAAGAAAGGCTTCAATTTTAATGAAGTATTTGCGCCAGTGGCGAAACTTTCGACTGTGAGGACCCTCTTGGCTGTCAGTAATAAATTAAAATTTTATATAGAACAAATAGATATCTGTAGCGCGTTTTTGAACGGTATTCTCTCTGAGGATGTGTACCTCGAGATACCTGAAGGTATAGAAACGCAGGTTGATAAACGTAACAATGTACTAAAATTAAATAGGTCTATATATGGTCTTAAACAGTCGCCAAAAGAGTGGAATAAACTATTTAATGAGTTCCTGTTGTCACTTGGCTTTGTACAAAGCATGGCTGATGACTGTTTGTATGTGTTCAAAAATAAACATGATGGAACAATAGTCTATCTACTCACTTATGTTGATGACGTTCTCATTAGTTCCAATAATAAAGAACAAATCACATTTTTCAAAAATAAAATAAATAGGAGATTTAAATGTAAGGATCTTGGAAAAGTTAATAAATATCTAGGTTTAAATATTGATTATAGTCGCGAAGAGGGCGTACTGGAGATCAAGCAGAAGAATCTCATCGAGTCTGTTGCTAGGCGGTTCGGTGTTGATAAATGTGCACCCACCTACACACCCATTGACCCCAAACTCCAATTGGATAGGGACCTCAATGCGTGTGATAGTGTGCTGAATAATAACTATCAACAGCTCGTGGGATGTTTGATGTACTTGATGCTAGGATCACGGCCTGATATTTGCTTTGCAATATCGTACTTCAGCCAGTTCTCCAGTTATGCCACAGATAAACATTTCAAATATTTATTGAGAGTTCTAAAATATTTAGTGACTACTAAAGACAAAAAACTGATATATTCATATGAACATAATAATAATGGCAATATAATCGAAACATATTCGGATGCCGATTGGGGTAACTGTGTTAACACAAGACGGTCTATCTTGGGTTACTGTGTCTTTGTTTATGGGTCGCTGGTGTCCTGGTCTAGTAAGAAACAGCCGACAGTAGCTCTGTCTAGCACTGAAAGTGAGTTGATCGCCATATGCGATGCTACCACTGAATCAATTTGGTTGAAGTATTTATTAGGTGATTTT
Source organism: Ericerus pela (assembly GCA_011428145.1). Lineage (NCBI taxonomy): Eukaryota > Metazoa > Arthropoda > Insecta > Hemiptera > Coccidae > Ericerus > Ericerus pela. Next base: position 593,920 of record WOFM01000048.1, read on the forward strand.
GGCATTCAAGTTGATGACAAAGCTGTAATTTACGAAGAAAATCAGAGTTGTCTGGCTATCATGCACTCTGGAAAATGGAACACTCGCAGATCAAAACATGTGGACGTGAAGTACCGTTTTGTGTGCAATCACGTAAATTTAGACTTTAAGTATTCATACGTGTCAACTTCGCGACAGTTGGCTGATGTTTTTACAAAGGGCTGCCCGAGGCCTAAATTTGATGTATTTTGTAAAATGTTAAATTTGTTGTAACTTATTGTATATGTTTACCATCTGTGTAGTATTTATTGTCGTAACTTTTTGTATTATTGTTGACTTTTGTCATTTATGTTTTTAATGAACTTATTAATTTAATAATTCGTTTTTACCATTTTATCGTAATCGTATAATTTTAATTTGAGGAGGCGTGTGAGAATTATAGCAAATTAAATTATACACATGACTATTATTCTCACGTATCATTTGTGGTGGTAACACTGTCGATATATTTTTGTAATCTGTGATTTTTAGTGTTTTGTACCTGACTGTGATATTGTCTAATCATACGCCTCTAGTCGCTTTTTAATATTCATGTTGTTAACATCTCCACCATACTTAATGTGGAAATAAAAGTTCGTAATTAAATGAATCTTGTGTTTTTATTTATGTGTTCGTAATGTGTGCGTCTAGTCACTGTTCGATGTCGTGTGTAGTTTAGGTTCGTTTTATATGTTTATAGTCGTCTCGATCCGTTGATATTTCCTCATCTTCTCACAAGTTTGTACAACCTAAAAGTGTTAGTGTATGTTATTGAAAGTAGTAGCGCTAACTGTTAGAGAATGAGTGTAGGTGGAGTGTAGAACAACAAGAGCTCTGTTTGATAGGACTACACCAAGAGGGCGATTCCACAAATGCAGGAATGTTATGCAACTTTGCGCCAAGTTTTACTTGAATATTTGTGGAATATCCCTACTGGTGTAGGTTGGTGTAAGTTAGTGTAATCCTATCAAACAAAGCTAAGAAGTTGTGAAGAAATCAGATTTAAACGGTAACAAAAAACATCATTGGAACTGACGAAAGATCAAACAGATGAACTCACACATGAGTAATTAAGTGTAACACTCTAATTAAGTAAAAACACCATTAATGTATTCATTTAACGAACTTGATTTATTAAACGATGTTGACAGAACCACAAGTTGTTGGCTAGTAATAGTTATTATCAGGCTACACATATCTCAAATTTGGTATTTCCAACACGCCTCCTCAAATTTGAAACGGGTAAATTTCGAGTACATGACAATAATAAAAATCACAAACATAAAATATTAAATATTAGAAATTGATTAAAAACAATTATATCACATTTAACAGGGTAACAAAATTTTTAAACGTCGGTACAGGTAAACCCTTAGTGAAAATATCACCAATTTGATGATGGGTGTCAACATACATAAATTTGAATACTTTAGTATTACACAAGTCACAAATAAATCTATATTTTGTATCAACATGTTTGTTTCTCTTCGAGTTCCATCTACCAGTAGTTACAAGAGACAAACAACTCTGGTTGTCTTCGAAGATCGTACATTTTTTGGAAGAAACAATGTTAAAATCGGTTAACAATAATTTAAGCCATACACCTTCAGTTGTAGCTTCGCAAAGAGCTATAAGCTCACTTTCTGAACTAGAAAGAGCTACTGTAGGCTGTTTTTGGCTATACCAGGAAACAACGTTTCCAAACACAAAAGCACAACATCCTGAAATGGATTTTCGAGTCAACACGCAATTTGCCCAATCGGCATCAGAATATATATCAAGAACATTATCATTACTATTATTTAAGCGAGTATATGTTAAATTAAGATGTTTAGTAGTTACGAGATATTTAAGAACTCTTAATAAATATTTATAGTGTTCGTCAGAAGCGGTACTTTGAAATTGACTCAAATATGATATCGAGAAACAAATATCAGGGCGAGAGCCTAACATTAAATACAATAAGCAGCCAAGTAGCTGTTGATATTTATTATTAAGTTTCGAATCGTGACTGTTTAATGTTGAATGTAATTGTAGTCTAGGTTCTATAGGTGAATAAGTGGGTTTGCAATCATTTACGTTAAACCTTTTTGCAACCACTTCAATTAACAACTTTTGATTAATTTTAACAATTCCGTTTTCACGATCATACGAAATATCCAAACTAAGATAATTATTAATTTCTCCTAAATCTTTGCATTTAAATTTATTACATATTAAGTTTTTGAAATGTTGCACTATGTTTACGTTACTCGAACTTATCAGTATGTCATCCACATACATGAGTAAATTCACAGTTACATTATTTTCATGATATGTATATAAACAATTATCAGCTAGTGCCTTTTTAAATTTCAAAGATGTAAGAAAATCATGAAACATATTATTCCAAGCCTTAGGGGCCTGTTTCAGACCATAAAGAGATCTATTCAAAATCAAAACATTTTCTCTACGATTTAGATTTGGATGAACGCCATTAGGAATTTCCACAAAAATATTCTCATTTAATTTTCCATTCAAGAATGCATTACAGATATCTAATTGATGAATGTGATGGCTATTTTTATTACTAACAGAAATAAAGGTCCTTACTGTCGATAGTTTGGCAACAGGAGAATACACAATATCATAATCTATACCTTTTTGTTGTTTAAAACCACGAGCAACAAGTCGTGCTTTGTACAGAACATTACCATCTTTATCAAACTTTTTTGTAAAAACCCATCTACACGTTATTGTTGGATTATCCCGCGAACGTTTGACCACAGACCAAGTGGAATTTGCTGACAACGCCTCTAACTCAACATTAATGGCCTTCTTCCAGCCATCGGCTTCGGATGAACTATTCGCCTCCTCAAACGTCTGAGGATAATTATACATTGCATTTTGTACAAAATAACATGAATTAATACAATCTGTCATTTCGATATGACATAAATTAACGTTACCATCTACTTCAATACTATCGACATTGGACTCATTTACTTCCTTTAAAATTTCATCGGAGGCATTATATTATGATTTATTATTACATTCATTAAATTTAACATCTCTCGATAATCGTATTTTATTATTCGTTTCATCAAGCAATTTGTATCCACCAGGAGCATATCCTACAAACTTGAGCTTAAGACTCTTTTTCTCAAATTTATCCGAGTTATGTTGATAATTTAACATATAGGGGAAAGGCCGGTAAGAGTACGCAGTCTGTAAGAGTACGCATTGCTTTTTTTTCTGCAACTGAAAGATTGGCAACACTGCTCCATCTTTTATTTTGTTCTACTTCAAATACTCCTCCTTCATGCCAAAAAACATGAATTTATAATCATTATTTCCACTTTTATTACAAATTTTTGTATTTTTTGGTTTCTGATATAATATTTTCAAAGCACGGAATAAGGATTCAGTAACTATTATTGAAAATGACTGAGTAAATAATCATATTTATTCAAACTACATACTTTTTGCTACCTTTTCATATATCTTTAGTTACCAATGTATTTTGTTATCAGTTAGTAAAACTGATATTATTGGTAAAACTCACAAGTGCGTAAGAGTACGCATTTTGTTCCTACTACTAATTTATTTGTTTCTTATGAAAAAAGGTCCACAAAACAAAAACTATTCTTCACAAAAGAAAACTGGATTGAAATAAAAGCAAAACTAAAGACAACAAGTGCTAAAAAACTTACCTCCAAAAAAGAGGAAATTTCATGCCCAGCCTGTGAAGAACTTTTTTCTGATCCGCCTGCAGAAGATTGGATTATGTGTGACAAATGTAAACATTGGTGGCATGAATCCTGCACTAGTTATTCGGGAATCAATAAATTTGTTTGTGATTTGTGTTGACGTTCGTATGAAATAAATATATATTTCAGACTATTCAATATCTCATAATCAATGAAAAAAATTAGTTGCGTACTCTTACAAACTCAAATGCGTACTCTTAGATGCCATGTCATGTAAGAGTACGCATTTGGATTTTTTTATACTTTTACCCCCTAAACAATTTGAGCGGCTCTTGAAAATTTTGAAGGTAGGGAATAAGTAAATAAAGGTTCACAGCATAGCTACACCAAATTTGAACAAAATCCCTCAAGTTTTGACTCAAGTACATGAGGTCAAACCTTAAGTGCGTACTCTTACCGGCCTTTCCCCTAGGCATCACTGCCAAAAACCTTTAAATTATTATAATCGAACTTTTTGTTATACCATCTTTCAAAGGGAATGAAATTTTTATTAGTCGGACATCTATTAATTACATAAAGTGCACACATTAGAGCTTCGGTCCAAAAAATTTTATTTAAATTACTTTCATAAATTAACGTTCTCGCTCTTTCCACTAATGTGCGATTCATACGTTCAGCTTTGCCATTTTGTTGTGGGCAATTCCTAATTGTCGGCTCCAGATGAATTCCCTTTTCGATACAATAATCTTTAAATGGAGCATTGAGATACTCAGTGCCTCGGTCACATCTGAGTCTCTTTACATTACAATTAAATTTATTCGACACTGACTCATGAAATTCTTTGAATTTGTTTAGTACATCGGCTTTACTGTTAAGTAGAAACACTTGACAAAAATTTGTATAATCATCGACAAAAGTTATGAAATAGCGTTTATCATTGTAGCTGATTGGGTTAATCGGACCACAAACATCCGTATGAACTAAATCCAAAGGTTTACTAGTACTTTTCTCATGTCGATTGAAAGAATTACGATGTTGTTTGCCCATTATACAAGGCTCACAGAAAACTCAATTGCCATTACTAACTGCAGGTATAAGACCACGTTTAACTAAATTTGTTATATCATTATTGTTTAGATGTGCTAAACGTCTGTGCCAAATTTCAATCGGATTTGTTTCACTTTTTCCAACCGTTAAATTACATGATTGTGTTACGTTATGAAAGAAATTAATTACATACAAATCCGAATTTATACTTTTTCCAGAAAATACTATTTTATTTCCGTTATTCCTGTCCAATACCTGAACAAAATCCTCACTAAATAGTGAATCGCAGCCAACTTTAGCAAGATACTTAACAGACATTAAATTTGTGGGCAGTTCTTTTGCATAATGGACATTCTTTAAAGTTACGTTAGTTCCCGATTCAGTTATTAATTTTACTGTCCCTACAGCTGAAACTATAAGTTCAACATCTTTCTTGGCAACCTGTATTTTAAAAGGCTTAGTCAACTCAATAAATTCACTAAACAATGATAAACTGTTAACTACATTAATAGTACAGCCGGAATCTAACACAAATGAAACTTTATTTGAATTTAGGTTATCCTTTGCTCTCATATTATTAATTGTCAACGAATTTTCTGGCATTAAAAATGTATGATTACTCAAGTTTCCAAAGTCCCTATCATCATCTATATTAGTTAAAACTTTGTTTAATTTTATTTCAATATCATTAGCATTATACATTGAACATTCGGGTACATTACCATTATCATTATATTTATTATCAATGTAACATTCGGGTAAATTTATTTTATTATAATTATTTATTCCATTGTCATTAACATCATCAATGTGCGTCAAATATTCGGGCATTAGAAAAGTATAACCACCAGAATCATTAAATTCCCTATCACAGTCAATATTATAAGATTCAGCAGACTTTGTTAATTTATTATTAGTATAGTTACTGTGCTTTTTGCGATCTTTTAGACGACAATAACGTGAGATATGCCCTAACTTACCACAAAAATGACAATCCCCTATTATCATTTCGGCTATCAAAGTTTCTATTAGAAGAATTATTCCTTGAATAAGATGAATTACCATGATAAAACGAATTCCCTTGATGAAAATTACGGCCTTCTGAACTTAAATTTTGCCCGTCATCACGATAAAAAGATCGATTACCATTCAATTGGCCGTTATTTTGATTAGTATTAGTGTTAAAACTGCCGTTAAAATTCGAGCACTGATTAAAATTCCCATTAGGGTGGTGAAATTTATTAGTACCACGGACACTACCTCGATAAAAATGACGTCGATTACCTGTAGTTTCAATTACTACCAGCGCTGAAAGCTTTCTCGTCATCGGATCTGATTAATGATGAAGTTGGTTTCGATAGACTTTCAGCGCACATCGAACTAGATGACGCTGAATCCTTACGAATTCCACAAATATTATGGCTAAAATCGATCAATGTACTTGTAGTTGAATTCCAGGATAATGTTCCACAGTTCTCCAGTATCACTCGGATCGTGCAGAATTCTTCAGGAAGGCTACGAAGTAGTTGTAAGATGAATTGTTTTTCTGTTGTGGAATCTTCCAACTCAGTAATACGGCGACATTTCGTTTGGAAATTCACAATATAGTTGCCCAAATCAGCACCAAGTTTAAAACGCAATGCAAATAATTCGTTCTTCAGATCGGTAAGTTTCAGATCAGATTCTCGGCCACTCGAATTCACAATAGAGTTGAACATATGAAAAGCAGTATCATGTCCACGGATTACTTCAACATAAAAATCATGCAGATTTGAGGAAATAAAATACATTGCCCGATAATTCCGCTGGATCCAATCTGCATCTTGATTTTTCTTGGGTGTCAAAAATTCTACGATGTCCCACAGAGCTTCTTTTTTCAGCAGAATTTCAATACGATACTGCCACGTTTGCAAATTTTTCCCATTATAAGGTTCAATAGTAAACTTACGATCAGCATCCATCTCGAATTAAAGTTCGAGGAAACAGGTACTCAATGATCAAAATGATGACTACAAAACAGGGAACAGGAAATTATGAGCAGGTTAACACATTACCATTTGACAATATTTTTCAGCATAACTTTGCACAATACGTAATCTGGGCCCATAATAATTGTGAAGAAATCAGATTTAAATGGTAATGAAAAACATCATTGGAACTGATGAAAGATCGAACAGATGAACTCACACATGAGTAATTAAGTGTAACACTCTAATTAAGTAAAAACACCATTAATGTATTCATTTAACAAACTTGATTTATTAAACGATGTTGACAGAACCACAAGTTGTTGGCTAGTAATAGTTATTATCAGGCTACACATATCATAAACGTCACAGACAAATTTATAATCACAGTTCAAATTTGGAATTTCCAACAGAAGTGTTGTAACGGAAATCCCACCTCCTCGCATTCTTCATCATCATCACTATCACACTATATATATATATGTCATACTTACACTCTCATCACGAAGTGTTTCCCCTTCTACTTTTGATCTGATATCGCTGTTGCTTTGCGATTTCATATTTCGTTTGTAAAATATATTTTAGTCGCTAATAAAGAGTCATAAAAGTAGAAAGTCTCAAGTTCTTTCGATCCTCGTTCTGTACACCTCACATCATGGTAGCCATCGCTACGGTAGAACTTTGAGGAGAGACTTAGAAAATTTAAATCGATGGAATAATTATTTTTTGAATTTAGTTTACTGCTGTGCGTGAAATTTTTTATGTTTTTTATTGAATAATACATGAAATAGTTATCGTGTTTTTCGAGAATTTTTTAACTCGAATTTTAATTTATTTTGAAAATTCAAAATTAAATTGAGAAACTAGAAGCTGAAGTTCCAGACTTAATAACGGCCAATCATGGAAGTCATCGAACGCTAAATCCAGAGGGACCGCCAAAGAGATCGTGAGAACAGCCAAAGGAAACCTGCTCCCATCATCGAGGACTTGTCGTAGATCCACACATCGAAGACCCAATTTTTTCGGCCAACACAGAGCAAAATTCAGGCAGGAAGTACGGAGGTAGACAGTGAAGTAAAAAAAAGACATAAATCATTCATCGGCGCAGCAGGAATTATAAGGTAAAATTATTGTAAAGGTAATATTTGTTGAAATTAATTATTTTTTCGTATTTTGCGATTGTATTTGAGCTGAGACTAAAACAGTAAAAATTAATTAAAATTTTTATGTCCCAAACTATAAATGTATCTGAAAGAAAAATTGGTGACTATAATATAGAAAAGGAGGATTTAGAGGAATTAGTAAAAAAGTTTGAAGGAGAAAAAGTTGTTGATCTCAAAATATAAATTTATAATTTACCCTACGTTAAATATTTTACAGGTGAAATAATATTAGAATCGTTTGTGATAGATATATCAGGGAGAATCGAGGAGATTAGTAGTTTAAAATATATTAAAATTTCAGAATCTTCAGTAAATTATTTTTCGAGCAGAATTTATAGTTCTGAAAAATCGAAAGAGAAATTTATGAACAGATTCTTTAATTAATTAAATAATAAAAACTGGATAAAAAAGGAAATAGTGAAAAAGAAGATTTAATTTAAAAAATTGAAAAAGACTCGATAGAAAATAAAAAATACACACCTGTTATTAATAAAGAAAATAGTCTATTAGGATTTCGTAAAACGGAGGCAAATATGGCATCCCCGAGTAAAATTAAACCCATACAAGCACCCCTGGGAAAAGTTTTTAACGGAAAATACTACTTAGACTGGTGTAGGATGATTATTTCAGCCATCAGGGGAGCTGGATATTACGATATTTTTGGGGAACACAAATTTTTACAACCATATATCAATAATATAGATGTTCTTAATTTTCGACCTGATAGAAATATGATGAACTATGCTAAGGCATTTGTGTTAGAAAGAGTATCAAACGATATAACAAAACAGATAAGGGACTGTAATACAGCAATATTAATGCTAAAAACATTGGATAATATTTATGGCACGAAAACTTTGGTCACAGCCAATATGGCAAAAGCAAAATGGTTAGAATTCAGGTTTCAACCAGGCGGAAACATGAAATGTTTTTTAAATAAATGGAATGAACTAGTACCAGATGTGAGAGATAGTGGAAAAGAAGTTACTGAAACAGAAGAGTTGGAAAATTTGCAATTAGCATTATGTTACGAGCAAGCAATTGCAAAGATACAATATTTAAATCTACCTCCTAATGAAAAAAATTTAGACAATTTTAAAAGAATACTGAGAGAGGACTCTGACCAAAAATTTAGGGATCAGACCTTAAAAAAACAAAATAATAATAATCAATCCAACAATAATTATAGGAATAATGGGAATAATAATAATAATAGATATAATTATAGAGGAAGATATAATAATTATAGAGGTAGAAATAATTACAGGGGAAATAATAATAATTATAATAACTTTAGAAATGGAAATAGAAATAATTTCAATGGTAATGGCCCGAATGGTAATACTAATGGTAATGGAACAGACCAGAGCCAAAGTAATGGTACTAATAATAATAATAATAGTAATGGTAATTACAGGGGAAATAATTATAGAGGCAATCCAAATTACAGAGGAAATAATTATAGAGGTAATGCCAGAAATAATAACCAAAATAATCCAAAATGTTACAAGTGTGGCCAATTTGGGCACATAGCACAAAATTGTACCAATAACAATACTCAAACGAATAATAGCAACGATAATACGAATAGTAATCAGGGTAATTACCCACCAAAAATAAATACAAGTCAAGCAAATAACAATAAAAAAGATAATTCAGAACAGCAGGTGAAAATGTCCTGCATGGTAAAAAAATTTAATAGTAACAATAATGAATGGTTACTAAATGAATTAATTAATAATAATAAACACAATAATGATGAAAATTACGAAATATTAAATCATAGAGCAATTTTAGATGGGGCTGCAGAGGTACATCTAACATCCGATCTTAATAAATTAGTAGATGTTAAGAAATTCGTAACCCCAATCAAATTGCAATGTGCAGGAAGAAATACTTTTTTATATGCCACACATACAGGTAGAATGGTGATCAAGGTCGAAAATTCCAATAAAATCCAATCATTGATAGAGTTAAATGACGTCCATTATGTGCCGGATCTAAATTTAGATATTATTTCAGCTATTAAAATAACAAATACTGGAACAATTAATATTGATCAGCCAAAAGAGATTGCGAATATCTATTTTATTGAAACTGCAGAAATAATCATAACTGCGAAAAAAGAAGAGGGAATATTTTATATATATTATAATGTAGAAAGTATAAAAAAAAAATAAATAGATAATAATGATAATACAGAAAAAAATATAATATGTGCCCCCGTTACTCAAGATATGAACGATGAATGGGATGATTTCACAGTAGAACTGGAAATTCTTGAAGAAGAAACTAATAATGAACCATCTAAGGGGGTGAAAATGAAGAAATAATAATTGAAAATAACGAAAATAATAATAACAATAATAAATTCCAAATGAATAATAATACGAATAAAAAATTAATAATACATAGGAGACTTGGACACTTAAATGCCAGATACTTGCAAAAATTAAAAACTTTAGCAATTGGCATTCCAGAAAACCTTAATTTTAGGGATGAAGATTTCGTAAATTGCCAAATATGTTGTATTGCCAATAATTCGAGGTTAGGTCATACTGGAATCAGAACTAAACCAACTCGAAAATTAGAAATAGCGTCATCAGACATCATGGGTTCACGCCCTCTGTGGCGAATCAGAAATATATTTTAACTTTCATAGACCATTTTTCGAAGTACACATTTGTCATGCCTATAGCTAATAAAAGCCAGGTGACAAATGAATTTAAAAATATTATACTGTCGATGAAAAATAAATTTCCTGAATACCCCATAGGGACTATAAGATGCAACAATGCAAGGGAATACACCGATGCAAAAATAATAAATTATTGTAATGAGATGGGCATAACAATGGATTATGTGGTACCATAATCTCCAGAGTTAAATGGTGTTGCCGAAAGGCAAAATCAAACTTTAATGAGGAGAGTACGGGCCATGTTGATTGATGCCAATCTCGATATAAAATATTGGTCCAATGCTGTTGTTACAGCAGCCTACTTAATTAACAGATCACCCACGAAGGCAAATGAGGGGTTTAAAACACCGTATGAATTGTTTTATGGAGTAAAGCCAAATTTGAAAAATCTAAAAGTCTTCGGAGCACTAACTTATAGGCATATACCCATGGAGGTTAGAAAGCAGAATGCGACAAAAGCAAAATCAAAATCAAAAGATAAAATCGACCCGAAACTAGCGCATAGGGCAGAGAAAAATATAATGATGGGCTATACGAATACTGGATATTGTCTCGGAGATCCCTATAATACAAAATCATATATTTCATGTGATGTCAAAATGGATGAAAGTCAAAACATAAAATCACTATTAATAAATAATAAACCCTTAATAATAAAATCGGCAGATTATGAATATGATTTGGGAATAATTAACCCTGTTATAATGAATATTAATATAAAATACAGTAAAGCATACATAGAAGATAATATCCCAAAAACATTTTCTGAAATAGATACGAACCCATTTAGGGAAGAATGGATCAAGGCCATAAATGATGAATTTAATTCCCTTGATGATTTGAAGGTATGGGAAATAATACACTATGATCGCCAAAAACTAATAGATACAAGATGGATTTTTACTATAAAATTTGATGAATTTGGAAACCCAAAACCTAAAGCTAGACTTGTGGCACGAGGCTTTAAAGATCGAAGAGAATATGGTATTGGTGAAACCCATGGCCCGGTAGCATCTATAGGAACAATAAGACTATTATTATCTATAGTCAATAAGGAGAAATTAATAATGGTACAGTACAATGTAAAAACAGCCTATTTAAATTCACCCATTATAAAACCAATTTTTGTTAAAAGACCTGAAGGCATAAATATTAATAAAAATCAAGTAATCGAACTCAAAAAGTCAATTTATGGATTGAAAACATCCAGCAAATCGTGGTACGACTTATTGGACGCAAAAGTGAAAGATATGGGATTTGAAAGAACGAAAAGTGATAGATGTCTTTATATAATGAAAAATAATAACGAAAAAACATATTTCCTGACTTATGTGGACGACATATTAATTGCGTCAAATTCGCAATCATCCATCACAAAAATAAATTAGGAACTACAAAAGGATTTTACAATTACGATAATAAACAATCCTAGATTCTTTGTAGGTCTCGAAATAGTCAGAAATATAGAAAATAATACTATAACAATATCACAATATAAACACATAGACAAAATGCTTCAAAAATTTGGAATTTCGGAACTGAAAAACACCAATACACCCATGGAAACGGGATTAAAAATAGATAGAATAGAAAATGGCAGGGATGATACGGAGTATAGATCGATGATAGGGGGACTACTGTATTTGGCAAGACTTACAAGGCCGGACATATTATTCCCAGTCAATTTTTTCTCGCATTTCCAAAATAATTCTAATGACACTTTAAAAAATTATGTGAAAAGAATCTTCAGATACGTTAATACAACTAAAAAATATAATATAAGATATACATCAAAAGGAGATGGCATTCAAGCTTATGTTGATGCATCTTACGCACCCCAGGTTGACAATACAAATATTGAAATAGAAAATCTTAAAAAAGGGAAATCAATAACTGGATTTATGATATTCGCTTATGGAGACTTGGTGGAGTGGAATTGCTGCAAGCAAACAATTCACGCCTCATCAAGTACTGCAGCTGAAATAATTGCAGTTTTTGATACCCTTGATACAATAAAAGTAATGCAGTATATGAATTACAAAATTTTTGGAGAAAAATTGATGGTGGATATTATGGAAGATAATATTTTGACCCAAAAAATATGTTCCGGGGGTAGTCAAAAGAAGTCAAGAGCCCTGATGATCAAATGCTACTCGATTTTAGAAGCATTTGAAGAAAAAATAATATTTTTTAGAACAGTAAGCTCCGAAAATCAGTTAGCAGATATTTTGACGAAATCATTGGATCGTTCAAAATTCGAAAATATAATTGTCAAAATATTATACGAAACAAACATTTACACATAAAATAATAATTTGTTTATTTCAAAGTCATAATATGCTCAAAAATTTTCCCATTTCAAAATACAAGTCGTCTCAAGTCCAAAATATAAGTCGTAACATGAAAATAATTGCTGAAAAATTAACCTTCAATTATTACCATAAAGAGTACTTAATAATACCATTTACTAGAAAATACATGCAAGAGATAAATACTCGATTTCTTAAAATTTGTAACAAAGAAAAAATCATGAAAATCGAGCGAGAAAAAACCCTACAATTTGTATAATGAAAACCCTATACATTTTCCAACCAGTGTGAGAGAAATACACGAAATATTCCCACACAATTTTATGAAAAGAAACTCTCCAACAATAAACACAATGAAGATAAAAACCTATTACATGACCGCAATTAAGATAAACCGAAAAAGTTGCCTTATCGTAAAACATGTTAGACGCCAGTTCAAATACAATACAACATACGAAAGATAATAAATGATGCAACGTATATTATTCTACAATCTTTTTCATGTTATACTATTAAGATAAAATACAAAACGTAACGTTCTTTTGAATTCATCGAACCCATAATCAGAAATACCTTTGTGAATTTTTTCTTTTTCTTCATGTAATATATGTTCGTGAATATGTTTTTTTCCTTTTTCTTTTTCAAATATTTTTTTTCTTTCTCTACTTCTTTTTGACTCGAAATATACAAGCGATGAATCATTTATTACTCATAATACTCTAATATTTTCTTGCATGTTACCAATTTTTATATATTTTTTTAAATTTAATTTTATCTATTGCATATACCATTACATATATTGAATATTACTTGCATGTTACCATATTTATTTACCTATTTATTTATTTTAATTAATTATTTTTATTTTTTTTCTTTTCGAAGCACAGCAAAACAAAATTATTTTACAAATCCAAGTTACCAAATATATTTAAATAATACGATGTCAATAATTTTAATTTTTTATTTTTTTGTACTTAATATTTTTTGTTTTGAAATAATTCGTTTACTTTCAGTGTCAAATATAATGAAGAACTCGAACGGTAAAACTTCAGTGGGGTGTTGTAACGGAAATCCCACCTCCTCTTTCATCTTCATCATCATCACTATCACACTATATATATATATGTCATACGTACACTCTCATCACGAAGTGTTTCCCCTTCTACTTTCGATCCGATATCGCTGTTGCTTCGCCATTTCATATTTCGTTTGTAAAATATATTTTAGTCGCTAATAAAGAGTCATAAAAGTAGAAAGTCTCAAGTTCTTTCGATCCTCGGTCTGTACACCTCACATCAAGAAGTACACTTGTTTGTAGAAGCGCTTTCTATAGATGGGACACCGAAACTGCCCGTGTGTCGTCATCATATATATAAATATATATATATATCCTCAATGTGCTAATTATAATTAATGTAATTATTAATGATAATACTCTTGTTGATTTATTTAACTTTCCAATATAGTTCTATACATCCTCGTAAATTGTGAACTTTGATACCTGCGTTTTTTACAGGTCAGTCGTCGATCTGTTTTTCATTATAACCTTCTCGTCAGCTGTTTGCCGTGGCTAATTTTAACTATGTGATCTTCACAGCAAGGCTACTCTCGAATGACTAGTTGAAGTTAGTACTTGCGGGCTTGCTCATTGTTCGTGAATATTCGTGTGAATTTTTGAAAATGAGCTTTTCAAAACAGGTGCATATCGAAATGTTTTCACCACTGTAAACTATATAATATGCAATATTACTTAATTCACTTTTTGTATGCTTCAGGTTTTACGTTCATTTTTAAGAAGAAATTCTTCGAAAACGGTTTGCAGGAAATATAGCGAGGGAACGAATTCCGGAATATGTTTTAGTAAGATAAATTATAAAACATTTTTGTAGTTTTCAAAGATGAAATTAATTCTACGTTTTTAAATTTTAGCTTTGAGTGATACTTCCCGAGAGTTTCAGGAGTTGGCCAGAAAATTTACTAAGGAAGAAATTATTCCTAGAGCTGCCGAATATGATAAGACTGGAGAATATCCTTGGCCTATCGTTAAAAAAGCTCATGAAATCGGTATTCTAAATGTTCACATACCATCCGAGCTAGGTATTGTGAATAACGTCGTGTATTTTGCTTATATCAGTTTAAAACAATAAATTATTATGTTAATTTCCTCTGTATTAGGTGGCCTTGATCTGAATACATTCGATGGCTGTTTAATTGCTGAAGAATTAGCGTATGGCTGTTCTGGAGTTAAAACTGCAATGGAAGCCAGCACACTAGGGGTAAATTCTTAAATTAATTATATTTTTTTCTGATGTTAAAGTTGCTCTCATTATTCATATTAGAAACTGTTTAATGGAAATATTTCCTACAATTGAAACACTGAATTTCTGTGACCTAAATATCGCATCTAATTGTATATGACGTCGAAATAAGGTTGGCATTCGGTCTCGTTGTTAAAAAATTTGTCTTAGTAATGTACTTAGTGAATTTATCATTTCATTATTTGAACAATTTTTTACCGACCAATTAATTATTTATTTCTGTCATTGACCTTAACCTTTCCTTGGGAATATATCTAATTTGATTTTTCGTAGTGACAGTTCATAACTTCCCTTCATATTTTATTTGAATGT
This sequence comes from Ericerus pela, assembly GCA_011428145.1. Taxonomy (NCBI): domain Eukaryota; kingdom Metazoa; phylum Arthropoda; class Insecta; order Hemiptera; family Coccidae; genus Ericerus; species Ericerus pela. The sequence goes on from WOFM01000048.1 coordinate 609,441, forward strand.
TCAGTACATTATATTTTGTACATGGCGTTAAGTTGATAACAATAAAGAAAGTTAGACGATCCTATCGCTGTTTTTTTTAGTTAGCAAACTTCGACTTCAAATGAATGTGTTATGATAAACTCGTATTTTACGTGTTTTAAATTTGATAATTTTTCATTTACATGAAGTACGTATTAAATTTTTTTCTTAGCAAACACCTGTGATGATTGCTGGAAATGTAGAGCAAAAAAAGAAATACCTAGGAAGACTAATGGATGAGCCACTTGTTGCAGTAAGTAAAAAGTATTTCATCCTGTATAATATTTAATGGATTTGCATTGTCGTCGAATTTTTGGCGTTATCATCGTAAAATTTTCCCAACCTTCATTATCATAAAATTTTATATTTCTCTTCACCCATTTTCAAAAATTCTAGTTTTAGATTAAATATGTAAAACGTGTAGTTACTCACTCAGTATCGAATAGTGTCCGAGAACATTCCAGAGTTTCTCACCTTGAATTATGATTAGAAGTATCGAGCCAGCAATGAAGAGCTTGAGTTTTGAATCTATAGCTTTGTTTGATAGGATTACACTAACTTACACCAACCTACACCGGTATGGATATTCTACAAATATTCCTGAAAAAATTGGTGTAAAGACATATAGCATTCCTACATTTGTGGAATCACCCTCCTGGTGTAGGTTGGTGTAAGTTGGTGTAGTCCTATCAAACAGAGCTTATGATTATAATCTTGAAATAATTGGTACTGTTTATATCAGTGGTTCTCTAACTTTTCCTGATTATGCCCCCCTAGCTTAATGACAGCACCTCTGCCACCCATCCCCCAACAATTACTGATGAATAGTTAGGGTTGCTATTACTCTTAATTTTTTTTTAAATTACGTTTTCTGTGAAAATGTGCTTATTAATCTTTGTATCATGGAGTGACTTGAGGGAGGGGATAAGTACGTTTTTCATTTCATAACTCACGGAAATTTTTGGCGCAAAAAACTTGAATTTATATGCATATACAGGATGTACTAAATTCCTATAGGTACAAAGTTCAGTAATACACCATTTTGTATCCTACTGCTCATAAGTGAATTCATTGATACTTATATTAAATTTGAGAAATTTCTATAGTTTTAGATTGTTTTATTAATTTTTTAGAGCTTTCTTATTGTTTCATTTGAAATATACTGTGCCCAACAGATTAAACGGCCGAGAAAAACATCTCATAATGCATAATTTTATGGTAATAAATTATGCAATCAGAGTTATTGAATGCAATTGCAAGAGAACCATTGCATGTAGACAGCTGGAATTTTGGTTAAACATTAACATATGTTTGTTAAAGATTCTGTGAAAATTTTATTGAAATCGTACCATTGTTTCTTGATATATAACTGAAATTCTGAAAAGAACATGTGAATTAAACTGTGGATACGATATGACGTATCGCCGTACTTGTATCTATAGGGTTATAAATCCATCTGCCACGAATAAATGGGAGATTTTACTTTTGACATCACAGTATGTGTGCCGCCTTGTAAAAAGAGTTCAACTATGTGGACAAACAATCAACAGCAATCAACCAATAATAAGTTAAGTTAAAAACGAGTTTTTAAAAGATACGCTTTTATAATTTGAAGAAGAAAATAACGGCGAAAGAGAAAATAAAATTTCTCACTTTTTTTTCTGATACAGAAACAAACAAAAATTGAAAAAAACAACTGATAAAAACGGATATGTGTGTATGTGTGCGTGTGTTGCAACACGTGAAAGCAGCGCTGATGTTGGTCACCCGTTATACTTCAACAAATTGAGTGAATAGAATAAAAGCTGATAAAAATGCCCAAAAAACAGTAAAATTGAGAACTTTTTCTTTTTTTTTCATTATTTCAGCTTCTGAAGGCTCAAAATTATTGTTCTTAGTCTCATTTTATTCTTTAGAGTTCCCTTTTTAATTTGATAGGTCCAATGAAAAACCGAATATTCTTTAAAGAGAATTACGATGAAGTATTTGAAGCAAATTTGAAGTCTGCTATATGTATAGTTACCATGCTATTATCATGTTTGTTTGTCCGAATAGTTATATTTAACGCCGCAAACGCCCCAGTTGATCTTTCAGGGAGAATCCCCCATTTGCAGGAACAAAATTCACTGTTGTCAAACATTTATTTTTACGTTTCATATTCGAATACCTTGCGAGATTTAGCCGTGCGTCAAAATATTTTTCAAAGCTCGATTAAGCTCAAACAAAAAGCTCAAATTGAATGAATAAATAGTTTTGCTACATCAACGAATTATAAGCTTTTGTTTATATGCATAAACATATACATTATACTTTCGCTGGGCCGTTAATCATAAATGGGGGAACAAATTACTATTATTATAATGATAATTACTATATACATATAAGCCCATTTCTTATTACCCCGGTAGGCTAAAGGTTGCAATTTTTGTCCAATGGTCATGAAATTTAGAACGAACATTAGTACTGAACCAAGGACCTGACCTATTGATTTTGGTGCGGATCGGCCGTAAGATACTTCCAATATTGCTATTTTCGTTTTTACTTTAACTATAAAATTTTTAATTTTGGATCAATAGCTACGAAATTTGAAACAAATATTCATTATAATCTATTATAACTTGCTATCAACTTTGGTGCGGATCGGCCAGACAGTACTTCTGGTAACACTATTTTTATTCTTATTTTGGATTAAAATGCTTAATTTTGAACCAATAGCAACATAATTCGGAACAAATATTTATTATGTATTATTCTAAAATGTTACTAATTTTGGTGCGGATCGGCATCACACTATTTACGGTGCAGTTATTTTGGATATTATTTTGGTTATAAAATACTTGATTTTAAACCAATAACCAAGTAATTTGCTAAAAATGTTAACTCTAATTTATTGCAACCTACTAGCAACTCTGGTGCGGATCGGCCGGAAAGTGCTTCCAAAAAATCTATTTTTATTTCCATTTTGAAAGAGGTAATTGTTTTTAATTGCGTAATTTCACGTCAGTAGTTACAAAATTTAGTACAATCATCGCAATTATGATCTATTAAACTTTTTTTGTAACTAATTTTCTACTTCTCGAAAACCTACTTTTTCTCACGGAGTTTCTACTGCGTTAAAGTTTTTTTTTGTTACTGTGAAAAAATAGTGTCTCAAGCCTCTGAATGACATTGTTACCCCCTCACAGCATTTTGCGAGCAAAACGATGCTGAAGATTAAAATTCAGTTAAAATTATTCTCTAAGGTTACCACTAATAAGGATAAACTGACAGGTGCAGGTTAAGCGAACGAAAATACGAAATACTGCCGAAACTTATGAACCATTTTAACCAAATTTTGTTTAGCATCGAAGTATCCGCTTTTCATTAATTTATAATATCTTTCACCGAAACGATTTCTCTAAAATAACACCTGTTGTCAAATATTATAGAAGTAATATCCTCTTCTGACGCTACTGAGATCGAGATATATTTTTATATTATCGGTACCATACCAGTTTTTTAAAGTTGTTTTCAGATAGTACGTATATTTTCTAAATAATGGTATAATTTTCAAGGCCTATTGTGTAACTGAGCCTGGCGCTGGTTCTGATGTGAGCGCTATCAAGACAAAGGCTGTGAAAAAAGGCGATGAGTATATTTTAAATGGGCAAAAAATGTGGATTACAAATGGCGGTGTCGCCAATTGGTAAAGGAAAAATGATCTACTCTTGAATACTTTTTTTTTTTTCATTTAAGTAAAATATACTAATGATTTATTTTATTTAATTTAATGTTCAGGTACTTCGTTTTAGCTAGAACAGACCCTGATCCGAAAACGCCAGCTAGTAAAGCATTTACTGGCTTTATTGTTGAAAGAGATTTCCCCGGAGTTACTCCTGGAAGAAAAGTTAGTATTATTGATTATGAAAAATTTGAAACAAGAAAATTATCTCTCTTGTTTTAAAATCTTTTAAATAGTTACTTTGAAATAGTTTTTGGTTTAGTTTGTTCTCAAAGAAATCGTCACTATGTATTTTTAACTCTGAGGTTGTTGCGTTAAAAATAAACCTTACTTAATAATAATATACTGCAATATCACATCATACATAGGTGAAAATATTTTACTCAGCTAATCCAAAAAAAATCAAGCTTCAAATTTTGGCTCATTCAAAATGGAATCAAATCCTAAATATGAAGAATGTTTTACCCAAGTTATACTTTTGAATGATGTCTAATTAAAATTAAGAAATTCGAAATATTGCGTTAGAAATTGTGAATTGTAAATTCCATGATTTCTTGTGCTTTCAGTTCCAGTATTAGACAATAGGATTTCTTTCAATGAATTGTTTAATATTGATAAAATATGCGTTTACTTTTGTAAATCCGTAGAGGAGAATCGGGAAAACTTTACCGATTACTCTTCCTTAGAAAAGTAATCAAAATTAAAATTTAGCAGTAACTTATTAGAATTCTGTAACTTGCAATTTTGCTTGCAGAAATTATGAAGAGTTTGAAAAATATTTCCCGAATTGGTTGTTTCATTACCTAATCAGTAGAATTTCTTGTAAAAAAGAGTTGAAAATAAAAATTCATCAATAGCTATTCTAAATTCTTACATTTAAAATTATTATGTAAAATATATAATCAGATTTCTACTTTCTCGAGTGAGAAAACACATTGAAAACTTTTAAGGTGTCAGTTGCATTAGTACAGATACACAACTAAAAGAAATTGATCAAAAACTTTAAAAAAGCACTTTTTATTCCCGATAAATTGCTTCTTCTCCTTTCTAATTAGAATACATTCGTTGTTTCGCAATCTGGTATTGAGAAGAGAAACAAGCTATGTCAATCTCAGATTCTACATCTCATGGTAGTTACTGCCCATGATCCGATCAAAGGCTGGATAACATCAAGTGAAATAAACTTCAACATCTAGCTCAACATTGTTAATTATTGTGGGTATATTTATTTATCTGACTGTTAAAATCGTCAACATAGATATTAGGGCTTTTTCAACTTGAAGGGAAAATTGTAGAAGAATCATGAGTGAGATTTTGTGGTCTTTGAGGTATGTTGGCTACTAAATCTTTACATCTCCTCTTGTTTCAAAATAGCAGTGTTTTTAGCCATCTACGAAATTGAGCTTTCTTGTTTTTCATTTCGCAATTCAAAATTGAATATTGTTTTTGAATTAATAACATGGAGATTTAGGAGCATCTAAGTTGAATAATTTGTGAGTCAAAATGGAACAGATAAAAAAATTGTAATATTTTCCGCTTATTTATTGTCAGTGCGCTCATTAAAAGTTAATTATATTGGAATTACAGACATGCATTTCAGTTTTATTTGTACGTGACTAAAGCTGTAGTAGATGTAGGCATATGTTAAGGTAAATATAATAAATCGGTTACTAGCATATTTTCCAAAGAAAATGGTAAAACCGATAAATTCTAATTTCATTTTTTCACATTATCAAAATATTTTCTGATAATTATGAATTTTTCAGCATCTGTTGTAAATATGATAAAAATTTTATAGATGATTACAGTAGTTGTTTTTCATCACCCAAAAATAAATTACTGAAAGAAGAAAAAGAACTTTAAACGACAAATTTATCATATTTTTGGTTGACTGTAGACATTATTCATAATTACCTATAAATCTTATGTGGAATACCTTGTCGTGAGAGATATTCACACTAGAAGGTCTTCAACAGTATTTGCGTGTTCTGCCACTTCATACGATTAAGTATGGGAGAGCCAAATCCTCGGTGAACACTGGCGATTTTTGAGCCGGTTCTGAGAGTTTATATACAGGATTTGGTACACGCACACAGACACACATGCATACGTACATGTACGTAATTATGTCATGCGTTACGTCGTTTCTTGCCTCTGTCGAGGTGATAAAAAACGACGCAGCGCGTTTGGTACCGGGCCGTGACATTACCGAGATCGTTATCAGGTAATTGATCTCAGCCCGTACAATGTATCTTACCTGTACGTATGTACAGGTACGAACATACAAACGCACCAGTGTAAATTCGTTTAACGTCATAAAGACGATTATTGCCAGCCTTTAGGCAGCGACTGTCGTCGAGGGGTGCGAGCCCCTATTACCTCATACGAGTATTGTCCCCACATCTTAAATAACATTATTATATATTTCTTACTTGCCCTCTTTCTCGATTTGTTAATTTAATGTAAACTTGATACTTGTTCAAATGATTGACATTCTATTATACATTTTGAATGAATGAATACCTATTGTAATTTATATTTTAGAGAGGGGAAACATTACAATAATATTATACTTAGACTGTCTAACATGTTATGCAGTAGAAATTGATGAAATTTTGTTGGCAAATTTAATGCGTATTCCATTAGTAAAACAATCATCAGCTAAAATTATAGTCACACACTAATTCTACTGCATTTGTCAATTCAGTTTTAACGATTCAACCTATATTTCACTACTATTATCCATTTATTTATGTTCAGTTAAAATGTAAATGACCATTGAACCTTTCAATCAATGGAATTTTCAGCTTTAGATTAGCAAAATAATTTTTTCGTAACACATTGTTCCATGTAACATCTCTAAATGTAATGTTATAGGAGATAAACATGGGTCAACGTTGCTCAGATACCAGAGGAATTACGTTCGAAGATGTGAGGATACCTAAAGAGAATGTCCTCGTGGGTGAAGGAGCTGGTTTCAAAGTTGCTATGAGTACATTTGATAAAACAAGAACACCGGTCAGTTGTGACTATTTTCTTACGTTTGATATATTTAAATCTTCAAATAGAATAACGTATCACGTCATTAATTTCGTGCTTGCGAGTAAACAGGTTGCTGCTGGAGCTGTTGGTGTTGCTCAACGTTGCCTCGATGAAGCAACCAAGTATGCGTTAGAAAGGAAGGCCTTTGGTGTGCCAATTGTCCAGCACCAAGTACGCTGGCGAATGATTTTGTATAATTTTTGTTATTTATTTGCCAAAATAATGAATCAATTCCTTTAGGCTGTAGCATTCATTCTTGCTGACATGGCCATTGGTATCGAGTCTGCCAGACTGGCATACTACAAGGCTGCTTATGAAGTTGACAAGGGAGGACGTAATTCATATTTTGCTTCCATTGCAAAAGCCCTTTCATCAGATGTTGCCAATAAATGCGCTACAGATGCTGTTCAAGTAATTTATTTCTATAAAATCCTAAGTCTTTTCCCGTTTAACTCTGAATTTCCTCTCAATTTTCATGTTTAAAAAACTTACTACTTTTGTGATTAAGAATATCAAATTGTTTTTGAATTTTTAACATCTTTAGACTAACATAAAATGTCTTGTCACGTGTACTTTTAAACTGAATATTTACTCGTCCCATTTCCCGTTTCAGAGTTACTTAAGATGATTGCCTTGACAATAAACTTACATTCTAGGTATTTGGTGGTAACGGATTCAATACCGACTATCCTGTTGAAAAACTAATGCGAGATGCAAAAATTTATCAAATTTACGAAGGAACTTCTCAAATTCAGCGACTGATTATCTCTCGAGCTATAGTGGACAAAGCAAAACAGTGAGATATACATTGGAAAAATAAAAGAAAATGTGACGAAGAATAAATACAATAATGTGAATAAATGCCGATTTATTATTTTTTTTTTTTTTAATAATTTATTCATGTTAAAAGTTCAAAATAGATTCAGCCATTTGGTGCAAAATAATTTGTATAAAATTTCAATTATGCATGTAATAAGAATACGTATAGTTTGTGAAAGTGTACATTTGTATATATCTGTATTTGTTGACGTGTCCAAATATAGTACTGGTTGCATTCACGTCTTGCCGTTTTTAATTTACGATAAATTAACCGTCGGTATTTCAAATATGTAAATAAAACATAAGGATCAATTGCTTCTCTGACCTTATTAGTTTCTAGATTTGCAACAACCTCTTCATGAAAACAAAAATGGTTTGTCTTGTTTTTTCGATTTTTACTCAGTTTTCTTGCAAAGGGAATATTAAAATTGACTTCAAAAAGTAATTAGTGTTGATGATGAAAAATTTCCGTTTCATAACAATTTCCATATACTTGTAGAAAATACGACGTTGTTGCCGTTTTTATTTCGCATCAGTGTGTTCACACCTTCATTTTGTTAATCCTGATCACTATCTATACCTAAGCGACATTTCAGCTGGCTTCCAATTGCGGAAGCCAATTGGTAATTATATGTATATTTTAAGGGAAAAGTATTTATAACACTACCATCCATTCGAATGACTATTTCTGTTGTCAGATACAAATATTCGGACGTACACTCTAAATCAACTCACTTCCACCATGTTTTTGGAGATATTTCAAGAAGCATGTCAATAATTGTATATCTGAAGAACGAATTGATGAATTTAGAAAAGGAGAAGAACACTATTTGTTTATACTTGTTGCGAAAAATCCAAGAAAAAAAGACTAATATATTTGCACCAGTAGTATTATGTAGGATTGGCTCATTTAAAGTCCGTTGATACATCTATCTGCTTCAAAATAACAATTATAAGAAAAAATGAAAATACCATGTTTCCAGAATTCCCTTAAACTAACCAATCAGGAAGGTGTACTGAAAAATGAACTGTGATTGGCTCATTTAAAGTCCGATGATATATCTGCTTCAAAATGATAATTATTAAAAAAAAAGGAAATACCATGTTTCCAGAATTTCTTTAAACTAACCAATCAGGAAAGTGTACTGAAGAATGAACTGTGATTGGCTCATTTAAAGTCCGTTGATATATCTGCTTCAAAATAATAATTATAAGAAATAATAAAAATACCCTGTTTCCCAAATTCCCTCAAACTAACCAATCAGAAAGGTGTACTGAAAAATGAACTCTGATTGGCTCACTTACGGTTGTTAATTAATCACTTATATATGATTATATTTCATGTCCCATCATAAGTATCAGTCAGCTTTTTATTTCTCTGTGTCCAAGGTCTATATTATGAAGGATGTGTGAGGAGGTATTATAGTTACCAAATTGATGCAAAAGGGCTGACTAAATACACAAAAATACAAGCAAAACTGAGGGGAAGTCTAACTTTTGTTTTCAACAAGAATCATTAATTTAGAGAATATCAGATATTTAGGTATGAAAATCACTGAAAAAAAAATGCATATACCCCATTTTTCACATTCTCTTTATTAACATTTTATAGTTAAAATCAATTTTAAAGATCTAATTAGTTTTCTTAATATTTGATTAAAAGATTGAAATTTACTCATTGACCAATACCAAAATTTAAAAAAAATTCAAAATTCCCTATTGACCAATGAGAAAATAGGAATTAATTAAGAAAAAACGATAGGCTGGAAATGAAATTTGCTGTTACATCGACCAAGCACCTGTCACTTGAATTTTTTGTATTAGGTATTTCATCATTATCAAAAACTATGAAGGTAAAGAAGAATCATAGAGATTGAAGCGATGAGAGAAACATGAGCAGATATTGAAGATTCGCACTGAAAAATATTTGCAACAGAAAAATCAAGAAATGATTAAATTTTTGAAAAAAAAATGAAACCAACTGCGTTTAGGAGCATACAAAATAATAGAACTAAAATGTTGAAAACAAGTTTTCTAGGTTTTGTAATAGCAATTTTTTATAAAATGGATTTACAACTAACACAGTCGCTGGCACAAATATCTTTCAAGTTACATACATACATACATACATACATACATACATACATACATATGTACATACGTACATATGTACATACATACGTACATACGTACATACATACATACATACTTACATACATACATACATACATACATACTTACATACATATATACATACATACATACATACATACATACATACATACATACATACATACATACATATATATGTGTGTATATATATAAAATTCAAAATTTTTAAATGAAGCAATTAGATTTCATTTTACTACATATTTCTCTGATGCAATTTGCGGTAAATTTAAGATAGATTTGACAATATTCTAATACACAGCATTATTACATCTATTTAAAATATTGGGGTACCAATTGTTAAGAATGTTTAAATTACTTATATACCTAATGTGTCAAAAAGTCTCCACTCGCCTATTGATTTCAATCTAGTATTGATCTTCATATTAATATTAAAAGCTATTTGTGCCAGCGACTGCGTTAGTTGTAAATCCATTTTATAAAAAATTACTATTACAAAACCTAGAAAACTTGTTTTCAACATTTTTGTTCTATTATGTTTTATGTTCCTAAACGCTATTGGTTTCATTTTTTTTCAAAAATTTAATTATTTCTTTTTTTGTTGGACCTGGTAATGTCGAGAGTCGAGTTCCCATCAAATTTGGAGGATTGGACTTTGTCAGTGTACCAAGGATTACCACTAATCAAATAGATAAGTCACTAATTAATTTTATTATTTGCTTTGTTCATTTTATGTTTCCTCTTAATTTGTGTTGCAAAATATAATTTTTGTGTGTAATTTTCATGTTTTGACTTAAGGATTTCCATGTTCATGATCAACTTCAATATTAGTTTGAACTTGAACAATTTTGGACAAATTTCCTTTGTTAAAAATTAATACATTCTTTGGTCATACAATCGAAATAGTTATCTTGCATAAGATTGTATACTTTTGACAATAACTATATTCCAAGATGGGATAATTTTATTACAACAATATTAAACTTGAATATTTTCTTTTTTCATCATCATACAATATTTGATCGCATACAATACTTTATATTTTCCAGTCCGAACAGTAACATACCTTTTCATAGTCACTAAGTACTTTCGACTTTAGATCCACTTGCAAATTATCATAATTTGATGAAGTTGGAATTTTAATTTTCGATCACTTTTATTTTTGATTTGAAACAAAATACAACAAAGCTATCGATCTTCAAAGTATCATATTCAGATTCAACATGGAATGGCGGAGAGAATTGTTCATCAAGGGTAATAAAATAATTTAAACCTAATACATACTGACATAAATTGAATTCATTAATTATAATTTATTAACTTGCATTCCCTATCGCACGGTTAAGCCTGTGTCATTGCATTATCAAGCAGTTGAGCCTGTGTTACCCATCAATTATAAGTTCTTTTATTCTGAGGTAGGGTTCATCATTTATTCCTTAAAATACTAAATCATATAATTTCAAAAGTGTCAAGATTCGATACTAAAAAATTTTTTGGTGGATGTAATTATGATGCGTAGAGAACCATCATGACCTCCATCTTATATGCAGAAGGATTATATCATATTATACATGATAATGAAACAAATATTATTTCTAGGTCTGAATTTAGATAGTTTTCTCAATCCTGAAGCTGCTAATGCTAATCCTGCAACTCGTATGACATATTTTAGGAACCAAGATAATGGTAAAGCACTGATCTATCAAGGACATAATAATGAACTAATTAAAAAAATAAAAGATCTCAGGACAGTAAACCAAATTTTAAAAATGTTGGACAAGTGGTACAAAAGTTGTACGCAAGTAATCTACATTAACGCTAAACAAGCTTTTCAGAAATTAAAATTTGATAGTAAGGGAAATATGAGAAATATTTGGATTTTTTTTCTCAATCCGCTCAACATATAAGGGATTGTGGAAAAATTTTGGAAAAACAGGAAGATATCTAGAGGAATTATTATTGTACTTTTCAAGAATTAAAAACTCGAATGATTTTTTTAAATTTTTCAATTTTGAAAAATAAAATTAATGTTCCTGATTTTCTAACGGCTGATCCTGGAAGTAACAAAACTGCAAATTCCAAAAAATCCAGAGAACCACTGACAGTCATTATTTGTTTCCATCATCGAAGAATCCACTGCAAAACTACAAATCGAAGACCATCACTTTTGGGCCAACAGCATGTCAAAATTAAAAACGAAGAAGATGTCAGCAAATTTACAACATCGAAATAAAAATCAAAATACATCTCACAACATCAATTGCAGAAAATCACATGTAACAGGTAGTATACATTGTAATTAATTATTTTTGTGTTGGGGTAAGAAATATTGTGTTTGGAGAATAAAAATCCCATGTCCGAATATATCAATATAAAAGAAAACAAAATAGGAAAATTTAAATTAGAAAAAGAAGAATTTAACGAGTTAATCAAGAAATTAGAAGGAGTGAAGAGAATAAATTTGAAAATTGAAACATATAAGCTCTGTTTGATAGGACTACACCAACTTACACCAACCTTCACTAGGAGGGTGATTCCACAAATGTAGTAATGTTATGTGTCTTTGCGCCAAGTTTTACTTGAATATTTGTGGAATATCCCTACCGGTGTAGGTTGGTGTAAGTTAGTGTAATCCTATCAAACAGAGCTATAATTTCCCATATTTGATCAGTGCTAGGATATTAAAAGGCACAACAAGTTGGCATTTTTAGTTGTGCTACTTTACTAGCTTGGTTTCAGGCTCACATGAGGCAAGTGAATATCCGATGCAGGGAATGATAAAGTGCTCATCATATTACATCATTCCCAATTTATATGTTAAATTTCAACTCCTGTAATTCTGTTTTTGAAATTTATGTTACGAAATATATTAAAACTGAATTTAAAAATATTTTCAAAATGAATAAGCGATCAAGTAATGACACGGTTGCTTTTCAATAATTATTTATATTTGCAATTGCAATGATAAATAAAATAACAGTTTTTGCAGGATTTTTTCATCGAAACTTATTTACAGTTATTTATTCATTACAAGTTGATACTTTTAATTTAAAAAATAAAATATTATTAATGCTCATCATTATTTATTCTTCAAACGAACGAATATAAACCGAGAACTAAAAGATACGAGTTCTGACCTAAAAGAACTAAGGGTGAAACTCATGGCATAAAGAAATGATAAGAAAAGAAGAACATACATCGTAATGTTTTGAATTGTAAAGATATGAATTTTTAAAGCCAACACCCTTCTCAATTAAAACTATTACGAAAACAATTAAAAAAAAATAAAAAAACCCAACTATAAAATTAATAGAAAATTATAAAATAATTACAGGTTAAAAAAATTTTCTTATACCCTTCTCAAATTAACAATTAACAAAATATTTCAAAATTCTAATTCTTTGGATACTTAATATTTTCGCAATAACTCAAATCGTGAACGATCCAATGCTTTCGTCATCAAATCAGCAACTTGGATTTCACTGGGTGTTTCAAACAATTGGAATACTTGATCGTGAACCAAATTGAGTACAGCACGATGTTTGATTAGTAAGTATCTCATTTTCCGTTGTTGACAGCCTTGAAGCGACTTGATCACCGAAGTATTATCCTCATTAAGAACAATGCTGCAACTAATATCCAATATTTCTCTCACCAGGTTTTGAACGACTTGGAATTCATCAGCGGCATCACTAATTGCGACTATCTCTGCTGCTGTTGAGGACGTTGTAACGATAGACTGTTTTTGGGTAGACCAAACGATTAAATTCCCACGATGAAACAGCAAATAACCGCTCACCGAATTACAATCATCAGGGGGGAACAAAGCATCAACGAATCCTCTGAGTTCCTCCGAATCATTTCCACGAAATTCAAGACCAAAATCAGCAGTATTCAGCAAATATTTGAGAAAATGTTTACATAATTCTCGATCTCAGATGTGGCGTATCCTTGGAAATGCACAAGTTTATTGACGGCGTAACAAATATCAGGACGAGAATAGCGAGAAATATACAAAGTGGCATCAATAATTCCGTGGAATTCTGAATCATCACATGGGTGTTCCTTTCGTTGAATTTTCAGGTTACATTCCATCGGTGTATTTGCTTTTGATCGAACATCGATGTTAAAATTTTCGACCAATTTCATAATATAATTCGTTTGACTAATTTTCAGAGTACATTTAGAACGATTTCTTTCAATCTTCAAGCCAAGGTAATATTCAGGATGTTCAATATAACGCAGTTTAAAACGATTAAATATTTCAAGGAAATGTTGACGAAAATCAGGAACATTTGAGGCAAATAGCAAATCATCCACATGAGTCACCAACAACGAGAGTTTTCCAGAAGATGATTGATGATGATAAAAACATTGTTCTGATTCAGATTGTAACATACCAGTACGTAGGATGACATCCTTTAACAAATCATACCATCGTATCGCTTCTGTTTGTAAACCGTACAGGGAATGCCGTAACTTCAATGCATATTTGTTTTTGTCGATCTCTAGGCCCTCTGGAATCCTTACATAAATATCTTCTTTTATCTCGCCGTACAGGAAAGCAGTGATGATATCAATAAGCAGCAAATCCAGATCCTTGATAGCAGTTAGAGAGAGAACAAAATGTAGAACATCGACTGGGCAGACTGGTGAGTTCTTTTCAGTTTCATCATGTTCATGTTGTGTTCAGAATTCCCGCGCAACTAATCTTGCCTTTGCAATCTCATTTCCGTGTTAGTCATATTTAATCGTGAAGAGCCATCCAGTGTCAATAAGTTTATTATTCCGTGGCATTAACACAAGTTCGAAAGTATCATTTTCTTCAAGCGAATCAAATTCCTTTGTAATAGCTTGTTTCCATTCTTCCAAAAAATCACAAGTAATCGCTTGTTGGAATGTTTTAGGTAGACAATCACTCAAACTTCCAATCTTGCGTCTATATTGTTGATTTGCCATTGCAAGCATTGCAAATGCATATGAGTGATCATCATAGAATTGTACATTATCATCTTCTTCCATTTCAATGTCACAATGTACCTCAGATACCTCCGCCAATATTTACAACGGGTTCACAGTGGTTTTGGTCATGGAAGTCTCGCTTGGAATAGGTAAATTTTTATCTTCATCTGGTGCATTTTACGTAATTCCGCTCTCAGTAATAGATTTATTTTTAAATGTTTTAAAATCTTTTATGTTTTTACTCTCAAAAAAATGTACATCCCACGAATTTATTGATTTATCAGTATCAGGATCTAAAAGTTCGTAACCAGTTTCACAGTAACCAATTCAAATTCGAGGAACAGTCATCGGGGACAATTTAGTAATTCCGGTATTTTTAGTTTTCACATTGGCTTGTTTCTTAATTTCCCGTGGCACATGAACAAGACCAATACAACCAAAAACACGTAAGTTACTCAAATCTGGTTTCAATGAAAAGAGAAATTCATATGGAGTGCAAAATTCATCATTCGTTTTGGTCGGAGATCAATTTAAAAGATATTCTCCAACTTTAACTGCATGCAGCCAGTATTTGCAATCCAATTTCGCATCAATCAATAAGCTACGCATTTTTTCTAACAATGATCTGTTTTTTCGTTCTGATAAGCCATTCAATTCTAGGCTGTAAGGCATACCTCTATCTATTTCAATTACTGTTTGTTTACAGTAGAGTTCCATATCTCCAGAAATATATTCTTCGGCATTATCTGCGCGTAACATAGAATTTGGTGATTCAGGAAATCTATTTGATAACCATTTATGGTATCGCACAAATAAAATCGGTACTTCATTTTTCTTCTGCATGGTATAAGTTTTAATGTATCCAGTATACCCGCTAATAAAAGTTACTATATATTTTTTCTTTTCTGCAGCTTCATATCCAGGGTCCAAGATATCAGAATGGATAATTTGTAATTTTCGAACTGGTTTTGTACATTTTTTATCATGAGGTAATCGAAATCATTTTGCTTCTATACATATATTGCAATTTTTTAAACAAATTTCTTTTATTTTTATAGCAGGTATACCAAGGGCTCTAGTCTGCAGGCGTTTCATATATTTATCAGAGAGATGACCAAGTCTTCGAAGCCAGATTGTGGTAAGTACATCCATTTTTTTTATTTCCGAACTTTCTTCAAAAATTGTGTCAGTTTGCGTAGAGGTTGAAATACTGGCAACAGTAATTTTTTCAGACATTAATGCCTGATCTATATTGATTTGTTTTTTCGTTTTCACTGGCATTCTGTAAGTTCCGCGCTGAAGATGAATACGAAACTTTATGTATTTCAAATTATTCTTACAGTGAGTAGTAAAAATAATTTCTCCCGATCTTACGTCGTAGACATCGGCAAAATTACAGCGAAATAATACGGCTGTTTCGTCATTTTTCGTAATTTTTTTGACGGAAATTAAATTTACTGATAGGCCTGGTATGTATAAAACATCGATCAATTCGATTATTTTCTTTTCCTCAGTGTCGTGCGTATTTATTTCGATGAACATTTTACCAATGTGCGTCGCTTTTAGATTCGATTTAGCAACGACACATTCAAGTTTTTGTCCGCATTTCAATTCAATCGGATCATAAAGGTATTCGTAGTTTCCCATCATGTGCAATTCAGCTCAACTATCCAGTAAAGCATCGTCTTCTTCGATTTTTGGAGTTGAAACTTTTTATTTGTCGTCATTTTTTCGTTGTATTTTCACTGTCATAGTTGTAATAGGAATTTTATTCAGGTAAGTTTTGCGTTCTTCTTCTCATAATTTAATTAAGTTTCGAAGTTTGTCGTTGATTCGTACGCTGTATGACTGCTGCTTTTAGTGGATCCGTTAATTTTTTCTTATCAGTGCGAAATTTGCTCCATTCATTTGGTTTGTCCGGTTCAGTACATTTCTCCATTGCTTTTTCATCATCCGTTTTCAGTTCGCGCTTTATCAGCTCTGACATTTTTCAACTATAACAATCTTTAGCAATATGTTCGGGTTTGTTGCAGTGATAATATGTTTGGCTGTTACTTGGTCATTGATTTTGTGGTTGTCGATCTTCATGATGTTGGTGATCAGCTTTTCTTTCACGCCAGTTATCTGATTTGGATGTTGATGGTTTATTCATCGGTTTGCGTTGATCCTGTAAGGCTTTTAATCTCTGCTTTCGTTCGTATATTTCAACCAGTTTTCTCCGATATTGATCGTAGGATTGTTCATTTGCTGGAAGCCAATCATAGTGATCAAATGCCGCATCGAAACCTCCTTCAGCTAAAGATGAATGCAGTTGAAATAGGCGATCATCCTGAGATATTTTGTATCCGATTTCAAGTAAATCCTGCACAATATTTTCGTATTTAATCAGGTATTTGATTATATCTCCTCCTACGCCATATCTCATTTGTTGTAATTTTTCTTTAGCAGTTAGAGTTCCTATCTTTGAAGTGATCTTGTAATTGCGATCCAAACGTTGAAAAATTTGATAAGTAGTAACACAGTCTCAAATCTGACGCACAATTAAATCCTCAATCGTTGCATAAATTAAAGATTTAGCTTTTATTTTTTTTTTTAGCAAAATCTTAAAATTTTTCAAAACGCAATTCCAGAGGTTCAGCAATGTAATTTTTTTCATTTTCTGTTTCACACATTAGCGCATCTAATCCTCTTTCTTGCAAACTTAATACAATTCTGCTTTTCCAAACGTCATAGTTCTTTCCACCAAATCGCTCCGGGAATTTTACCACCAAAATGATCACCTTCTCTGCCATTTCAACTTCATTTTGTTCTTGAACAGGATTGGATACAGATGATTTGTTTTCTCTGCGGTTGTTGACTCCTCCACGTTGTCTTGGTATTAGATAAGTTAAATTTATATTTATTGTAAAATATATCTGTATAAACTAGGTACTTTGTGGATTTTGTTTTCGTATTACAGGAAAACTCGTTCAGTAAATGCCGACAGCAGTCTTGGGCTCTCGCAAACATGTTTCTGCAGCTTCTGTTCCCTCGTGCTGTATATGCACCTGCTTCTCCCTATACTTTTCCTTGCGAAAAAGTACTAGTAGGATGTTTGCGAACTTTTGACACCTCATGGTATTTGAAATAATCACTCTTTTTAACCTTTGCTAGGCTACCATGATGGTTTTAATTAAAAAAATAAAATATTATTAATGCTCATCATTATTTATTCTTCAAATGAACAAATATAAACTGAGAACTTAAAGATACGATTTCTGACCTAAAAGAACTAAGGGTGAAACTCATGGCATAAAGAAATGATAAGAAAGAAGAACATACATTGTAATGTTTTGAATTGTAAAGATATGAATTTTTGAAGCCAACACAAGTTTCATCATTCGAATGAATATTCTTTCCTCAAAAATTTGGTCAATCAGTCTAAATTTTATCAGTGATTTTCTAAATTTGTATAGATATTTCATGCAAGTAGCCTGAAAAGTTGAATTAGTTTAACATTGCGCAACTAGAAGCTAGGCAATTTTATTAGCTCATTTTCACTTGCCTCCAGTCACACCTGGCAACTTTATTAGCGGCTTGTAAACTTGCGTATTGCCGTATTCTAAAAGCTAGTAAAATGGCATGGTGTGAACTACGCTTTCAGGGATGCCAACCCTACGTCAATAGACGTAGATCTACATCTTTTTGAACAAAGCTTAAAAAGCTACGTCTTTTTCTAAATCTGTCTTAGAAAAAAATTGCATTTATTGACTAATAATTGTTTTTTTAATCCCAAATTTTTCAAAATTTTCATCAATTGTACTATTTTATACCTTACAGTTCATACAACATAATAATCTCGCCATTGATATTTATAACTAATGAAAAATAAGCATAAATTCAAATCATCATTTTAATTTTTATTAAAATAGGTACATAATTTTTGTCATCTATAAATGAAAAATTTATTTGTATCACACTTGATAGTTAAATGATATTTCAAGTTTTGAAATTTGAATGAGAAAATATTACCAATAAATGATAATTCAACATGAAAGATATTTGGAAAAAATTAGCTTTGTGGAAAAAAAAAGAGAAAGAAAAAGAAAATGGAAAATTTTTTGAAAATTACCTTAAAACCTATAAAATATGGTCGGAAGGGCAAAATATGGCAAATATGGTCCAAAAAAATGGACTCATTTTAATGTAATCTTCCTAAATTGGAAAGATATTTCATTACATCTTTGATAGCAATGATGGAAAAAAATATTTTATAACATCAAAATCCTCATCCTATAAAGTATTAGTAGGTATTTAATTGTAGTTATGTTCATAAAAATGGCTTAAAAACATCTGCTAGAGGGTCCCATAAAAACATTTTTTGGGGGTTCCCCTCAGACACCCTCTATTGGTTAAAGGTATCAAGTACTGAAAATAAATAAAAAACAAGATCTACGTCTTTTTACGTTTTTCTACGTCTTTTTTTTATGGAATTCTACGGATTTTTAAAAATGAAGGTTGACATCCCTGTACGCTTTAGTAATGTTTTATCTATGGTATATTACTTATTTAATTTATCTATGGAATGTACTCGACCTAGTTAAATGTTAATTATTTGTGCCGAATTAAATAACAAAAGTAAGTTAATACCAAAATTGGTAATTTGTGAGTATACTGTATAATATCTTACATTTCAGTTAATGTGGGGTATTATTACTCACGATAGACACCATTGAAATCAGAGAAATGATTCCTAGATTAGGGACTTGTACTTAGGCGAGTGTCCATGTAGAAATCATAATGCTTACAAAGTATCCTAAGTCTTGACATAATTCATGAATAAGAAATATTAGTGTTATCCTTTTATCGCCGTACTGGAATTATAAGTACCTATAGTAAGAATTGTAACAGACACAAAAATTTTAAAAACATCTGCCCAGCTTGGCTGCTCTTTTCATCTCGCTTTGACCAACCTTGTTCTTTATCAGTTATCAGAATTACCAATTGCCAGTGTCGAGTAGAATTATATTTTCTTGATGGTAAATAATAAAACAACTACACTTTATCGTATTTATTAAGCAACTGAAACAACCTTACAATATGTTATAACAGAAATCCCACCTTCTCTCTTTCTTCATCATCATCACGATCATAATATATATATATGTCATATGTACACTCTCATCACCAAGTGCTTCCCCTACTACTCTCGATCCGATAACGCTGTTGCTTCGCCATTTCGTATTTCAGTTGTAAAATATATTTCAGCCGCGAATTAAATGTCTTAAAAGTAAAAAGTCTCAAGTTCTTTCGATCCTCGTTCTGTACGCCTCACATCATGTTAGCCATCGCTGCGGTAGAAACTTTGAGGAGAGACTTGAAAAATCCTGAATTAATGGATAAATAATTTTTTGAATTGATTTACTGTTGTGCGAAAATTTTTTCATGTTTTCTGTTGAATAATACACGAAGTATTTACCGTGTTTTTTCTTTTTCTCGAGAATTTTAAACTCGAAGTCAATTTATTTTTAATTTTTGAAAAATTCAAAATTAAATCGAAAATTTAAAGCTGAAGTTCCCGACTTAATAATGGCCAATCCTGGAAGTCATCGAACGCTAAATCCAGAAAGGACCGCCAAAGAGATCGAGTGAACAACCAAAGGAAACCTGCTCCCGTCATCGAGGAATCATCGTAGATCCACACATCGAAGACCCAATTTTTTGGCCAACTCCAAACAAAATCCAAGCAGGAAGTACAGTGGTAGACAGCGGAGTATAGAAAACAGAATCATTCGTCGACACAACAGAAATAAGAAAGTAAAAAATGTTTTTTGTAAAGGTAATATTCGTTGAAGTTAATTATTTTTCGTATTTGTGCAATTGTGTTTGAACTGAGGCTGGAAGAGAAAATTTTATTGAAATTATTACAATAAATTTGTTTGAAGGAAAAATCGGAGAATATAATATTGAGAAGGAAGAATTAAAGGAATTAATAAAAAAGTTTGAAGGTGAAAAAGTTGTTGATATAAAAATAGATACTTATAATTTACCATACGTCAGATACTTTACAGGAGAGATAATATTAGAATCGTTTGTAGTAGATATATCAGGAAGAATTGACGAAATTAGCAGTTTAAAATATATTAAAATTTTAGAATCTTCAGTAAATCATTTTTCGAGCAGGATTTATAGTTCTGACAAATCGAAAGAGAAATTTATGAACAGATTTTTTAATTAGTTAAATAATAAAAACTGGATCATAACAAAACGATTAGAAGGGAAAATAGTGAAAAGGAATTTGAAAAATCAAATAAAAAAAAAGAGGATTTAATAAAAGAAATTGAAAAGGCTCAATAGAAAATAAAAAATACACAGCTATTATCAATAAAGAAAATAGTGTATTAGGATTTCGTAGAATAGAAGAAAATATGGCATCCCCAAATGAAATTAAACCCATACAAGCACCCTTAGGAAAAGTTTTTAATGGAAAATATTATTTAGATTGGCGAAGGATGATTATCTCAGCCATCAGGGGAGCTGGATATTATGACATTTTTGGGGAACATGAATTTTTACAACCATATATCAATCATATAGATGATTTAAACTTTCGACCTGATAAAAATATGATGAATTATTGCAAAATGCAGGATAATGCTAAAGCTTTTGTATTAGAAAGAGTGTCAAATGAAATAACCAAACAAATAAGAGACTGTAATACAGCAATCTTAATGTTAAAAAAATTAGATAATATTTATGGTACTGAGGAATTGGAGAATTTACAATTAGCCTTATGCTACGAACAAGCAATTGCAAAAATGCAATATGAAAATTTACCTACAGACGAAAAAAATTTAGATAATTTTAAAAGAATATTGAGAGAGGACCCCTACCAAAAATTTAGGGATCAGACCTTAAAAAAGCAAATTAATAATAATAATCAATCAATAATAATTAAAGAAATAATGGAAATAATAATAATAGATATAATTATAGGGGAAGATACAATAATTATAGAGGTAGGAATAACTACAGAGGAAATAATAATGGTTATAGAAATGGAAATCGAAATAATAATAATGGTAATAATGGTGGAAATAATAGTAATGGGAATGGTATTGAATAAACCAAAACCAAAATACCAATAATAATGGGAATAATAACAATGGAAATTATAGAGGAAATAATTATAGAGGTAACTCAAATTATAAGGGTAATAACTATAAAGGTAATGTAGAAATTATAATCAAAATAACACAAATGTTATAAATGTGGGCAATTTGGGCATGTGGCACAAATTGTGGTACTAATAACCCACAACAAATAATAACAACGATAATTCTAATAATAATCAAGGAAATTATCCCCAAAAACGAATACAAGTCAAACAATACTAATAAAAAAGATAGTTCAGAGCAGCAAGTAAAAATGTCTTGCATGGTAAAAAAATGTAATAGAATAATAATGATTGTTTATTGAATGAATTGATTATAATAATAAATATAATAATAATATAAATTATACAATGCTAAGTGATAAAGCAATTTAGACGAATGGCATCTATGCTGCATACTGGTGAGTATTTTTCAGTTTCTGGGCGTTCAAATATCTTGCAGAATTCACGAGCTACCAATCTAGCTTTAGCGCATTCATCACCGTTTTCATCGAATTTGATGGTAAATAACCATTTCGTATCAATCAATTTTACATTCTTTGGTGTTTCAGCTAACGAAAATGTGCTATGTTCTTCAAGAGAATCAAATTCCCGGTTGATAGCTGCAATCCACTCATCACGTGCGTCGCAAGTTATGGCTTGATGAAAAGTTTTTGGCAAAAAATCACTTAATAAGCCTGTTTTCTTTCGTGAGTGTTGGCTTGATAATGCTAATAGTGAAAACGCATATGTGTGATCATCGTAGAATTTATCGTTTTCATTGGTATTCAGTGCCTCTGTGATTCGTTCGTCGTCATTTGTTTGTTCCTCTGTGATCACAGTTGACATTGATTCAGCTTTTGATGAAGTATTGTCAGATTCATTAGAAGTTGTAGTTGATTCGGTAATCATCACTGTTGGAATATTCTCAGATAAGTTATCGACTGATTTTTCATCATTATTTACTGTTATTCCCTTCTCAAAGTCAAAATTCGCAATATTTCTATCTTCTAGAAATCGGACATCACGGGATATGATGGTTTTATCGGTTTTTACATCTAACATTTCATAACCAGTTTCTGTATATCCCACTAGTAGTCTTGGCTCTGTCATGGCATTTAACTTCACTTTTCCAGTATTCTTCTGCTTTGTGTTACTTTGTTTGCATATTTCCTTAGGAAGATGAACCAATCCAACACAACCAAAAATCCGCAAATTTGAAACATCAGGCTTCCGATCAAACAGTACTTGAAATGGCGTTGTAAATTCAGCATTCGTCTTCGTTGGTGATCGATTTAGAAGATACTCTGCAACCTTCATTGCATACAGCCAGTAACGTTGATCGAGTTTGGAATCAATAAGTAAGCAACGTATTAATTCCAAAATACTTCGATTCTTCTTCTCCGAAAGTCCATTCAATTCAGGTGAATATGGCACACCCGAATCTATTTCGATGCCAGCCTGTTCACAGTATCTCTGCATATCTCCTTGTATGTATTCCCGTGCGTTGTCACATCTCAATGTTGCTGTTGGGTCATTCGGGAAACAATTTGTTAGCCATTTATGGTAACGCGCAAAAAGGTGTGGTACTTCCGATTTTTTAGTCATTGTATACAGACGAATATAGCCAGAAAATCTGTCAATAAATGTAACTATGTACCGTTTATTTTCAGTTGTAACAAAACCTGGTTCCAGCACATCTGAATGTAGTATTTCCAGCTTACATGTCGGTTTCTCACGTGATTTATTGTGTGGTAAATGGAAACTTTTTGATTCGATGCAAGTTTGACAATTATTCATCAAAATATCCGCTAACTTTGAGGATGGAATCCCCAGTGCCCGTGACTGCAAACGTTTCAGGTATTTAACTGAAATACGGCCAAATCTGCAATGCCATTTTTCAGTTTCAGTATATTTAGTTTGTTGCGTTGTAGGAATTTTATTTGAATCAGAAGCTGCTAATGAATCACTATCATTTGCCGTTGGTATCTCATCCGTTTGAATGCCAATTGACGAACTTTCCTTCACGGGAGTAGAAGATTTTTTACTCTCTTTCACTGCTTGACGTCTCGTTTTCACCGCATGTGCTAGGATTTTTCGATCATTTGACAAGTATGCACGATATTTTACCTGTATTAGTCCATTTTTGCGAAATCCCGAAAATATGGTTTTTCCAGATTCTATGTCAAAAACATCGGCATAACTTTTTCGAAAAAGAATTCCCGTTTTGTCACTGTTGGTAATTCTTTTTTCTGACAGCAAATTGTGAGATAGCGCAGGAACGTACAAAACATTATTGAAACCAACTACCTCAGTTCTGTCACTATCTCTCGCCTTTACTTCTACGATCATGTTGCCAATATGCGTAGCTTCGAGATTTGCAGTAATATCCGCACATTCCAAATGTCCAGCTGATTTAAATTTTTCAACTTTATGAAGAAATTCCAAATGTTTAGTCATATGCTCCTCTGCTCCACTGTCTAAATAAGATTCACCTTCTACCATTCCATCATTTTCTGCTTCACTGTCACTGCCTTCTGCATCTTCAACACTTGTATTTGCAATTACCACTTTAATTTTTGTTGTTTGTTCACAGGTACCATTCTGCTCCTGCTGCTCTCGACGTCTAATTTCATCTTGAATGTAACTGCTGACACGGATACTGTATGTTTTCGTAGGCTTCGGAGGTTCAGGAGATTTTTTTGTTGAGCGAAATTTGCTCCAATCTGCAGATTTCTTCTCCTCTGCTCGTTTTTCAGTATGTTTCCCATCATCGGTACGTGGCTCCTGCTTGACTGGATCCATTGATGTTTGTTTCTGTGATGGACAGTCCCATGCAATGTGACCTGGTTTTTTGCACACGAAACATGTCCTCTCATTTGACTGACGGCTTGTTGATGGATTGCTACTTTTCCGATCTCGCCAATTACCGCTGTGTTCCGGATTTGAGCCAAATTTATGTTTACGATAATCAGATTTATAATGCGTTTTTCGTTTATCTTCGTTGTCACGCTGCCTCCGCTCATGTGTCTCCAATAATTTCCATCTGTAATGGTCATATGATCTGCTTTGGGCAGGTTGTAATTCGTACCAGTCCAAAACTGAATCATACGAACTTGGCATAGATGTGTGCAACTGATAAATTTGTTCTTCATTGTTGATCTCGACTCCTGCTTCAATGAGCTCTTGATATTTTTGCTCATGCAATTTTACCTACTTTTCCAAGTTTCCACCAAGATGGAACCGCATTCTCTGCCACTGGTCACGTGCTACAACAATTCCGACTTTTGAAGTTGATTTATGGTCAATATCCAATCTGGCCATCATCTGTTGTACAGTCACGCAAGGACAGATTCTGCGTAAATATGCATCTTCCATGGTTGCAGCAATAATTGCTTTCGCACGGTACTGTTTAATATTATAGGCTTTCATTTTTTTCGGACGATCTTCTGCTCTCATTTCAATGTATTTACAATTTTCATCACTGTCATCAAAAAGATCCAACAGGTCCTCTTTAGCCATGAACAATTCGATTCGATAGTGCCACATGTCGTAGTTACGGCCATTAAACCTTTCAGGAACTTTTATTTCAAGTGATGATGTAATTTTTTCAGCCATATTTTCTGTTGTAGGTACTCCTGATGGTTGATTCTGCGTTATCTGGTTACAAGCTACTGGATTACTGCTTGGCTCATTCAGATCAGAAAAACTTGCAGATTGATCACCTGATTCTTCATTATTTTCAGGATTCTCACGAGACTCGGCTACACTACGTATTCCTCTGCCTCTGCTTTTCATTTAATTTACAAAAACTGTTTCAGATTCGAATCTCGCGAAACGATTCTCAGCCTTCTTATTGGATCACCAAAATACATACTTTTCAACGTGAAGTACTTTCACTATGATTTTTCTGCAAAAATTTGCAAATTCACGCACAATTTTACACAAATTTCTCGATAGAACCTCGCGGAACTCGAAAAACGTGAAAATTACTTAAATTTTGCCTTTTTTAATCATTTATAACCTTTCCTTTGCTACCATGATGGTAAATAATAAAACAACTACACTTAATCGTATTTATTAAGCAACTGAAACAACCTTACTATCAGTGTTTCCAGATGCTGAAAGTAGAATTGCCGTATACAAGTCTCCAAAGAGCCGTATTGTGCTCCAGAGAGCCGTATTTTTTGTTTTCCCCTGTAAAAGTGTAAAACTAACTAACTTATCAATGACCTTTTTTTTTTTTTTTTTGGTTCTTTTCTATTAAATAAATTTTTTGTTCACAAATTCAGTATTTTATCAATTATATCGATCTAAACTAGCCAATAAATTGATGCGAAATAAAAAATGATAATAAAATTCACGTCTTCACGATTAAATATTTCGATACTTACGCAAAAAATTTGTGAGAAGATGAGGAAGAAATCAACGGATCGAGACGACTAAAAACATGAAACGAACCTAAACTAAAAACGACATCGAACAGAGACTAGACACACACATTACAAACACATAAATAAAGACACAAGATTCACTAATTACGAACTTTTATTTCCTTATTAAGAGTAGTGGAGTTGTTAACAACACGAATATTAAAAAGCGACTAGAGGCGTATGATTACATAATATCACAGTCAGGTACAAAACACTAAAAATCACAGATCACAAAAATATATCGACAGTGTTGCCACCACAAATGATACGTGAGAATAATAGTCACGAGTATAATTTAATTTGCTATAATTCTCACACGCCTCCTCAAATTAAACTTATACGATTACAGTAAAATGGTAAAAATGAATTATTAATTTAATAAGGTCATTAAAAACATAAATGACAAAAGTCAACAAAAATACAAAAAGTTACAACAATAAATACTACATGAATGGTAAACATATACAATAAGTTACAACAACTTTAACATTTTACAGAATACATCAAATTTAGGCCTCGGGCAGCCCTTCGTAAAAACATCAGCCAACTGTCACGAAGTTGACACGTATGAATACTTAAAGTCCAAATTTACGTGATTGCACACAAAACGGTACTTTACGTCCACATGTTTTGATCTGTGTGTGTTCCATTTTCCAGAGTGCAAGATAGCCAGACAACTCTGATTGTCTTCGTAAATTACAGCTCTGTCATCAATTTGAATGCAAAAGTTACTCAATAAATATTTCAACCAAATTGATTCAGTGGTAGCATCGCATATGGCGATCAACTCACTTTCAGTGCTAGACAGAGCTACTGTTGGTTGTTTCTGTGAGAATAATGGCAAATTATAATATTCGATAGCCACTTATTCTCGCACATCACATGCTGTGGCAACACTGTTTCTGTTGTTGTTTTATCTGTGATATTTGTGTTTTGTAACTCAGCTGTGATTATATGTTTTTTGTGTGCCTTCTTGTCGCTCATCTCTCGTCGATGTATTAACATGTATGTCATCATGGTGTTTAATAAAAATTCGTGAAACATTCAAAGTATCTAGTCTTCTCTTTTATATGTCGTAATGTGTGCTTCTAGTCATCGTTTCCTTAATTCGTCGTTTTAAGTTCTTCATCATCGTAGTTCGTGTATGGTGATCCGTTGAGAATTCCACCGTTTTTCTCACAGGTTATGGGCCCAGGTACCTGATTGTCAACGTGGTCGCCATTGTCCTGAGTATGCAGAGTTGTGCTGTCGAATCCTGTTCATCACTCCCAAGTAGTGCCATGCCTTGTTTGTAATTTTTTCTTTTAAAAGTGTTCGTATTTATTTTCGATGTTCCTGGGATCTCATTCGTTTTTATTCGTTGGTCGACGTATCTGAAAGGTTGCTGAAGTCGCTGATTCGCGGTGCAACTGATCGTCGTAGCCTGATCACGAGATGGACATTCGAAAGCAGAATACTATCGAACCGTTCAATGGGCAGAATGGTCGGACATGGAAATTCAGGATGGAGCTGCTGTTAGCAAAGGAATCTTTGGGTAAAATAATCTTTGATTCTTTGCCAACTGTTCGAAATAGGGGAGATGTATGGTCGAAGGAGAATGCTAAGGCGATGTTCCTTATAGCCAACAACGTGACGGACAAATACCTCGAAATCATCCAGACCTACACAACTGCGAAGGAGATGTTCAACGCGCTGACGAACCTGATTGATAGCGGAAATGACAGGACGCTAATGGATTTGCGAGCTGAGCTGTATACAAAACGGTATGTTTCTGGTTCTGACTTACAAAAGTATTTACTTGATTTTCGTGCCCGCTGTAGACGATTGACCGAGTTGGGGGACCTGACTACCACCAAGCAATTTGTACTGGTATTGCTACGTTCGCTGCCAGCGGAGTTTCGTCCTATCAAAGTGGTGTTAGAGGATGGTGAAGTCGTAACCTGGGATGGCGTGTTCATGAGGTTGAACAATTTTCAACGTGAACTGTCCCTGGATAGTAAATCGACGTTGAGAAGCAATTCTCAATATTCAACTCTTCAGAAACCTTCATCGGTGGTGGCCACTGGTGAAAAGAACATATTTTTTGGCAACACTACGAATGGTGGACGAAATTTCGGTAATAATAACAATAATAATAATGGTAATAATCGTTTTGGTCGTGGTAGGTCTCAACATCGGGGAAACAATCGTGGTTATAATCGTGGCGGAAGTAATAATAACTTTAATAATAACCGGAATTTAAACGCACAGAGCAATACTAATAATAATAATAATGGGAATAATAATTCAAATGGACATGGTCGGAACTTTGGGAATGACAATGGGCATTCGAATATAAAATGCCATTTCTGTAACAAAATCGGTCACATAGCACGTAATTGCTATGCAAAAAATAGAAATAATAATAGTACGGATAATTGTAATAACGTTAATAATAATAATGGAAATCGTACTAACGACCATGGTACCAATAATAATAATAATAATAATAATCGTAACTCAGCACAAATGTGCAATGATAATTTTAATTCGAATGACAATCGCTCTGGGGATGGTTACAGCTTTACACTGCAGAATAATAATAATAATAAAATAAATGATTTCGTTGATGCTAAAAATAATGTAAATTCGATGCTGCGTACCACTTTCATAGTGGATAGTGGATGCACGATTCACTTGATAAATGATATAAGTCTGTTCAGTGACTATTTAGATTTGATAAAACCCTACAGTATCTGTGTCGCGAAGAAAGGAGTCTCGCTTGCTGTCATGTCGGTCGGTACCGTAAAATTAAAATTGTTGAATGGCATCGCAATAGAACTAAAAAATGTAAGGTATGCTCGGGAGCTGCCACAGAATCTGCTGTCCGTTAAGCGCATGAGCAAGTCGGGTTTCGACACTCTGTTTCGAGAGGAGTCTGTTGAGGTCATCCAACGCTGCAGTGGTAAAATCGTGACCACTGGTGTGAGCGTTGACTCGGATTTGTACACGATTGATTTTTTGAAAATACCAAATCACTCGTGCAATCTGATGTCTGAAGATGAACCTAGTCCACTGACTGTGTGGCACCGTCGACTTGCTCATTTGAATGTAAACGATGTTAGGTTATTGTCAACTAGGGGTTTGATACCAAATGTTGACACTAACCGCAGATTGCTGTGTGAGCCTTGTGTTATGGGCAAACAGAAACGGAAACCGTTCCTGAGGCACGAACGAAAAACAAGTAGGCCTTTGGAACTAATACATACCGATCTGTGTGGCCCGATAAATCCTCCGTCATATAATGGAGTGAAGTATTTTATGACCTTTATCGATGACTACTCAAATTTTTGCTGTGTGTACCTGTTGACGAGTAAGACAGAAGCCTTTTCGAAATTTAAAATTTATCATGAGATGGTAGCAAATAAATTTGGCTACAATGTTAAAAGACTCAGGTGCGATTGGGGCACAGAATACTTAAACACGATTTTTCAATCATATTGTAATGAAAAAGGGATTGTTGTCGAACCCACTGTTGGCGGCTGCCCTCAGCAAAATGGAAAGGCTGAGAGGATGAACAGGACACTGTGTGAAAGGGCGAGGACATTGTTGTTCGAGAGCGGTCTTGAAAAGATATATTGGACAGAAGCCATATTGTGCTCTGTATATATTGTGAACCGTTGCCCTACAAATAAAGATTTTGTTCCTTATGAAAGATGGTTTAATGAACAGTTTGATTATAATAAATTACGGACGTTTGGATGTGACGCTTATATGCTGTCCTTCAAACATGACTCAAATAAATTTAAAAATAAAAGCGAGAAACTTGTAATGGTTGGTTATTCCCCCTGCGGCTACAGACTACTCAATGTGACTACTAAGGAGGTACGTTTGACACGTGATGTCGAGTTTTTTGAAAGTAAAATAGGTGCCAAGGATTCTAGTTAATATAATAATAATGATGGTATTTTTGTAGAGGTCACCGAATCGAATCTTGAGAACATTGAAGTTGATGGTGACGTAAATTTGGATTGTCTGTCAGGTGCAATGGCTGATTGTGATGGGACTGCAGGAAATATTTACCTAGCGGAGGACGGCATCCCCTTGACGTTTGAGGAGGCGAATGGTGCACCGGATGGTCTGATGTGGAGGGAGGCTATTTCTTCGGAGATCAGTGCCCTGAATTCAAATCAGACCTGGTGGGTGACCAAACGTCCAAGGGACGCTCCTACCATCACATGTCGTTGGGTATTTAATAAAAAATACGATATGAATAATGAGGTACTCTATAAGGCAAGACTGGTCGCCAGAGGATGTCAACAGAAAAAAGGCTTCAACTTTAATGAAGTTTACGCGCCGGTGGCAAAGCTTTCGACTGTGAGGACTCTCTTGGCTATCAGTAATAAAATGAAATTTTATATAGAGCAAATAGATATTTGCAGTGCCTTTTTAAATGGAATTCTGTCTGAAGACGTGTACCTCGAAATACCTGAGGGAATTGAAACAAAAATAGATAAGAAAAAGAATGTTTTGAAGTTGAATAAATCTATATATGGTCTGAAGCAGTCGCCTAAAGTTTGGAATACGTTATTTAACGAGTTTCTGGTTGCTCTTGGTTTTGAGCAGAGTAAGGCTGATGACTGCTTGTATGTTTATAAAAGTAGGACTGACAATACGGTCGTCTACTTGCTCACTTACGTTGACGACGTCCTCATTAGCTCCAATAATAAGGCAAAAATTGCTTTTTTCAAAAATGAAATAAATAAACGTTTTAAATGTAAGGATCTTGGAGAGGTCAAAAAATATTTGGGTCTGAATATTAGCTACAATCGGGAGAAGGCCATACTGGAGATTGAGCAGAGGGCTCTCATCGAGTCTGTTGCTAGACGTTTTGGTGTTGAAAATTGCTCACCAACCTTCACACCCATTGACCCCGGACTCCAACTGGACAGGGACCTCAATGCGTGTGATAGTGTTTTGAATAACCGGTATCAACAGCTCGTGGGATGTTTAATGTACTTAATGTTAGGATCACGGCCCGATATTTGCTTTGCAATATCTTACTTCAGCCAATTCTCCAGCTGTGCCACGGATGAGCATTACAAGTATCTTCTGCGAGTTCTGAAATACCTGATAACCACCAAGGACAAAAAATTAATTTTTCTACATGATGATAAGAGTAACGGCAGTATATTGGAAATATATTCCGATGCCGATTGGGGCAACTGCGTTAATACAAGACGGTCAGTTACCGGATACTGTGCCTTTGTCTACGGGTCACTGGTGTCCTGGTTAAGCAAGAAGCAGCCAACAGTGGCTTTATCTAGTACAGAAAGTGAATTGATCGCAATATGCGATGCTACCACTGAGTCCATATGGCTGAAATATCTACTAGGTGATTTTTGCATCCAAGTTGCTGATAGGGCTGTAATCTATGAGGATAATCAGAGCTGTCTGTCTCTGTTGCACTCCGGCAAGTGGAATACCCGTAGGTCAAAACATATAGACGTAAAATACCGTTTTGTATGCAGTCATGTAGATGTAGAATTTAGATACTTATACGTGCCAACTTCGCGACAATTGGCTGATATGTTCACGAAGGGCTGCCCGAGGCCCAAATTTACCGAATTTTGTAGACTGATAAATTTAACGTAACTTTTTGTTTATGTATACCATTTTTGTTTGTATGTTAATGTTGTTGTTTGTGACCACATGTTTATTTTTAATCGTTTGTTGACTTTTTGTCATTATGTATCGAAATGACAGTATTAGATTAATAACGTTATTTTTATTGTTACCTTTTTAAAAAATCTTAATCGAATATATATAATTTGAGGAGGCGTGTGAGAATAATGGCAAATTATAATATTCGATAGCCACTTATTCTCGCACATCACATGCTGTGGCAACACTGTTTCTGTTGTTGTTGTTTTATCTGTGATATTTGTGTTTTGTAACTCAGCTGTGATTATATGTTTTTTGTGTGCCCTCTTGTCGCTCATCTCTCGTCGATGTATTAACATGTATGTCATCATGGTGTTTAATAAAAATTCGTGAAACATTCAAAGTATCTAGTCTTCTCTTTTATATGTCGTAATGTGTGCTTCTAGTCATCGTTTCCTTAATTCGTCGTTTTAAGTTCTTCATCATCGTAGTTCGTGTATGGTGATCCGTTGAGAATTCCACCGTTTTTCTCACAGTTTCTTACTAGACCAGGACACCAGCAACCCATAAACAAAGACACAGTAACCCGAGATAGACCGTCTTGTGTTAACACAGTTACCCCAATCGGCATCCGAATATGTTTCGACTATATTGCCATTATTATTATGTTCATATGAATATATAAGTTTTTTGTCTTTAGTAGTCACTAAATATTTCAGAACTCTCAATAAATATTTGAAATGTTCATCTGTGGCATAACTGGAGAACTGGCTGAAGTACAATATTGCAAAGCAAATATCAGGCCGTGATCCTAGCATTAGGTACATCAAACATCCCACGAGCTGTTGATAGTTATTATTCAGCACACTATCACACGCATTGAGGTCCCTGTCCAATTGGAGTTTGGGGTCAATAGGTGTGTAGGTAGGTGCACATTTATCAACACCGAACCGCCTAGCAACAGACTCGATGAGATTCTTCTGCTCGATCTCCAGTATGCCCTCTTCGCGACTGTAATTAATATTTAAACCTAAATATTTATTAACTTTTCCAAGATCCTTACATTTGAATCTCTTATTAATTTTATTTTTGAAAAATATAATTTGTTCTTTATCATTTGAACTAATGAGAACGTCATCAACGTAAGTGAGTAGATAAACTATCGTTCCATCATGTTTATTTTTGAACACATACAAGCAGTCATCAGCCATGCTTCGTACAAAGCCAAGTGACAACAGGAACTCATTAAATAGCTTATTCCACACTTTTGGCAACTGTTTAAGACCGTATATCGACCTATTTAATTTTAGTACATTATTGTGTTTATCAACCTGTGTTTCAATACCTTCAGGTATCTTGAAATACACATCCTCAGAAAGATTACCATTCAAGAACGCACTACAGATATCTATTTGTTCTATATAAAATTTTAATTTATTACTGACAGCCAAGAGGGTCCTCACAGTCGAAAGTTTCGCCACTGGCGCATATACTTCATTAAAATTGAAGCTTTTCTTCTGCTGACAGCCTCTGGCAACTAACCTAGCTTTATATAAAACATTATTTTCATTATCATATTTTTTATTAAATATCCAACGACACGTGATGATAGGGGCGTCCTTTGGATGTTTGGTCACCTTCCAAGTCTGATTGGAGTTCAGGGCACTTATTTCAGATGAAATAGCCTCTTTCCACATCAGACTATCTGGTGCTGCACTCGCCTCCTCAAACGTCAAAGGAATGCCATCCTCAGCCAGGTATATATTTCCTGCTGCCTGATCACGTGTAGTCGCCTCCTGTGAAAGACAATCTAAATTTAAATCACCATCAACTTCAATATTTTCCAAGTTGGATTCAGTAACCTCCTTAAACAATTCATCATTTGTTGTATATTTATTATATTCAGAGTTACTTATTGCACCTTCAAAGAACTCAACATCACGTGACAGACGTATCTCCTTAGTGCTTAAGTCCAACAGCCTGTACCCACATGGAGAATAACCTATCATTACTAACTTTTCACTTTTACTCTTAAATTTGTCAGAGTCATGTTTGAACGATAACATATATGCATCGCATCCAAATGTTTTTAATTTATTATAGTTATATTTCTCACCAAACCATCTCTCAAATAGAATAAAATCTTTATTTGTGGGGCATCTGTTTACGATATAGGCGGAGCACAATATGGCTTCCGACCAAAATATCTTCCCAAGACCACTCTCAAACAACAGTGTCCTTGCCCTCTCGCACAGTGTCCTGTTCATTCTCTCAGCTTTTCCATTCTGCTGAGGACAACCACCAACAGTAGGTTCAACCACAATTCCCTTCTCAGTACAATATGACTGGAAGGTGGTATTCAAGTACTCTGTGCCACGATCACAACGGAGTCTCTTTACATTATAGCCAAACTTATTCGAGACCATCTCGTGATATTCTTTAAATTTTGTAAAAGCTTCTGTCTTGTTCGCCAGCAAGTAAACACAACAAAAATTGGAATAATCGTCGATAAAAGTCATGAAATACTTAGCTCCTTTATATGCAGGAGGGTTAATAGGTCCACAGAGATCAGTATGAACCAACTCCAACGGCTTATTTGTTTTTCTTTCATGCCTTGGAAATGGTTTTCGACTCTGTTTCCCCATAACACAGGGCTCACACAGCAATCTGCGATTGGAGTCAACATTAGGTATCAAACCCCTACTTGACAACAATCTAACATCGTTCACATTCAGATGAGCAAGTTGTTTATGCCACACAAACAGTGGGCTCGATTCATCTCCCAACGTCAGATTACACGATTGACTTGACATTTTCACAAAGTCAATTGTGTACAAATCCGAGTCTACGCTAACACCAGTGGTAACTACTTTTCCACTGCAGCGTTGGATGATCTCAACAGACTCTTCCCGAAACAAAGTGTCAAATCCCGACTTGCTCATACGTTTAACCGAAAGCAGATTCTGCGGCAGCTCCCGAGCATACCTTACATTTTTCAACTCGATTACAATTCCATTTAAAAGTTTTAATTTTACAGTACCCACCGATGTAACAGACAGAGAGACACCCTTCTTCGCAACACAGATACTATGTGGTCTGATCGAGTCTATATAATCACTGAACAAATTTATATCATTTACTATGTGAATTGTGTATCCACTGTCAACTATAAATGTGGTTCGAGGCATCAAATTTAAATTTTCTTTTGCATTGCAAGAGTCATTAATTTTATTGTTATCGTCATTATTCAATGTGAAGCTGTAACCCACTTCAGAGCAAACGTCATTAGCATTAAAATTTTCATTGCACATCTGTGCCGAGCTCCTATTACTATTATTGTTATTGGAACTTTGGTCATTAACTCGATTTTCACTGTTATTATTACTATTATTACAATTATTATTATTATTACGATTTTTGACATAACAATTTCGGGCTATGTGCCCTATTTTGTTACAATAGTGACATTTCACACTAGAATGTCCACCGTCAGTATTATTATTACGACCACGTCCATTAAAATTATTACTATTATTATTATTTGAGCTCGAATTTTGATTATTATTATTAAAATTATTATTTCCGCCTCGACTGAAACCACGACTATTATTATTATTTCGAGATCGACCACGATTAAAACGATTTCCATTACTACTATTACTAGAATTTCGTCCAACATTATTGTAATTACCAAAATAAATGTTCTCCTCACCAGTGACACCCACTGATGAAGGTTTTTGAGATGTAGTGTTCAGAGTGTTACCTCGAACTGTCGATTTGCTATCAGAAGATAGCTCACGCTGGAAGTTATTCAATTTCATGAAAACTCCATCCCAGGTGACGACTTCTGCATCTTCAATCACAACCTTAATTGGACGAAATTCCGCAGGTAATGACCTCAGCAATACCAAAATAAATTGTTTCGTGGTCATTAAATCTCCTAATTCTGTCAAACGTCTACAACGAGAACGAAAATCCAACAAATATTTATGCAAATCAATACCAGACACATACCGTTTTGCGTACAAATCACCTCGTAAATCCATCAGCGTCTGGTCATTGCCGTTGTCGATGAGGTTTGTTAGGACATGAAACATCTCCTTCGCCGTCGTGTACGTTTGGATCATCTCAAGGTACTCGTCAGTCACGTTGTTTGCTATCAGGAACATCGCCTTCGCGTTCTCCTTGGACCAAGCATCTCCCCTGTTACGAACAGTCGGCAAAGAATCGATTATAATATTAGTTAATGACTCCTTTGCCAACAACAGCTCCATCTGGAACTTCCATGTACGGCCATTCTGCCCATTGAATGGCTCAATCATGTTCTTCTTTCGCGCTTCCATCTCGTTGACAGGTACGAACGATCAGTTACACCGCAAACAGCGATTTTCAGCAACTTTCAGACACGTCGACCAACAATTCAACACGAACGAGATCACAGGAACATCGAACAGAGAACATATCAAACAATCGAAAAACAATTAGCAGGCATGATACTACTTGGGTGTGGCGAGCAGAATCCAACAGCACAACATTGACGAACTATGACAATGGCGACCACGTTGACATCCAGGTATCTGGGCCCATAACCTTTGAGAAGATGAGGAAGAAATCAACGGATCGAGACGACTAAAAACATGAAACGAACCTAAACTAAAAACGACATCGAACAGA
Source organism: Ericerus pela (assembly GCA_011428145.1). Lineage (NCBI taxonomy): Eukaryota > Metazoa > Arthropoda > Insecta > Hemiptera > Coccidae > Ericerus > Ericerus pela. The sequence goes on from WOFM01000048.1 coordinate 646,015, forward strand.
GACTAGACACACACATTACAAACACATAAATAAAGACACAAGATTCACTAATTACGAACTTTTATTTCCTTATTAAGAGTAGTGGAGTTGTTAACAACACGAATATTAAAAAGCGACTAGAGGCGTATGATTACATAATATCACAGTCAGGTACAAAACACTAAAAATCACAGATCACAAAAATATATCGACAGTGTTGCCACCACAAATGATACGTGAGAATAATAGTCACGAGTATAATTTAATTTGCTATAATTCTCACAAAATTAAATAAAATGATGAAAATTTGTTTAAAATTTTCGAAATAAATTTACAAAAATGGTGAAACTGGTAAAAGCCGTATTTTTAAAATGAAGCCGTACGTGGAAGCTTAACAGCCGTATATTTTGAGTACGGCTCAACCGCCGGCCGTACAGCCGTATTATACCTAAAATAGCCGTACGTTTACGGCCAAAGCCGTACATCTGGCAACACTGCTTACAATATAAAAAGAGACTAGAAAATATTCCAGTCTTCCAGAATATTCATCGTAAGTTCTAGAAGAACTTATGATGTCACACAGTCATTCAAGAAAGGCCAAAAAGAAAAACTTCACAATTCAAAATATTTAAGTAAAAAACATATATATGTATACGTGGGACAGATTATCAGAAAAATCCCCGACAAAGTAGCATGTTGAATTATTTTAGAGATTAATGAATGCGAAGGATTTATTTTTAAGAATAACTGAATTATTTCTGGTGTAATTATTCAGTTCTCATCTACCCATGTGGAAATATAATTTTTATCTGTAATCATGGGGTTTATGATCGGGAAGAATCCCATTATTCGAACAAAAAGATATCTAGAAGCCGGGCGAGTTTATTTGAGCAACAACATTAAAGTTTTCTCTGCTCATTACAATGTTTCATCGGGTCCTAGACATCGAGGTTTAATGTAAGATTTTCTTTTAAATTATTATTCTTATAGTTTTCGAAATTTTGGCTTCCGTATGGCAAGACTCGAATCTTCTATACTGATACTATTTTTATAGATAATACTTGATATTGATTTGTAGTAGTATGTTTTTCAAAAATTTGAATCATTCATTTTTTTCTTATGTTTTAGCGACTTTGTTATATGGCATTTCCCTCAAATACAATACAAAAATCCTGATGTTCACTGTATCGTGATGAGGAATTTGACACCTACTCCATTTATCAGAGTATTTTTAGGTTAGTTTTTGAATAAACTCTGAATAGTGCCTATATGCAAAATTTGTACAAGCCAAAAATATAAATATTTATTTCATTGCTGATGCAGATGACGGCGAAGACGTTCTAATTGATGTTGATAGCAAAGAACGCAGAGAAATTTTAGATCATGTGATCCGCGTTCTGGGAAAACCTGCGTAAGTTTAGATCATTTCTTTTGTTGTTAATCTGCTCTTTTTCAGTTTTTCTTATCGGCGGTCATTTTTTCTCAGACTCATTCCTACCGACATGTCATTTTCTATTCATTCCTTTAGAAAATGCTTCTTGTTGATTTCTCAGAACGAATTGGATGAATTGATTTTTATTTTTCCGGTTTCAAAATTTATACCGTCGCGTAGTCAACTAAATTAGTGATTTTTATCGATAATTATGATGAAACTTGTTCAGAAAATTTAAAACCATTGGCAAGTGTTTCATAATTTTCCAGTTCGCTCAGTTATGGCTCTTGGTCTGATGTTCTGTCGATATTTGTTCAAGAAAATGATGTTACTGGATTCAACATGTAAAAGCTTAGAAGGGTAGTTTTTCTAATTCGTTTTACGCCGGATCTGGAGAGGAGTGTTGTTGAAGATTGGTTCCTCTCGAATCGCATATCTCTATTCTTTATATGCAACGGATGAATAGGGAAAAAAAAGCGGTCTGATTGGCTCTTTTCTGCTGCCACAATCAGTTATCAATTATCATTATCAAATTCTATTTACAATGTGCTGCCCTTTTATTATTTTTGTTTTTGATATGCAATGAAAGTAGAAACATAATCCATTGATGTCTCTCGCAATTCATTCACACTTTATTTAAAGGACATCTCCAATGTCAGCCTCATCATCTCGGAAAATTAGCTGTAAATGTGGGTCAAAAAATACCTAAAATTTGAGATTTTCATAATTCATTTCCACAAATCAACAACAACGTAGGCGTCCTAATGCCACTTATTATGAGTGTTATCTTTTTCTTAAATACTACATGTTAATATGTCGACTATGGTGCATTAACTTCCTATAATAGGTGTTTGTATTTTTTTCATTCTTTTGTTTTTTTGAAGGTTTGTATTTTGTTGCACGAGAGTTAGAACTAGTGATGTGTCGGCAGTTCATTAACTAGTTCATTTGAACTAAACAATTCAATGACCTAAATGACTGAAACCTATACTCTGAAAGAACTAGTTTGTGACTGATTTAAATTTGTAAAATGATAAGATGAGTTGGAGAAAATGATTCAACTTTCAGCTGCTGCTGGAAATAGTCAAATTACAATTAAAATTATCTCTATATAATATTCACTGTTTTTCATTCATTATCATTCTTATCATTTAGGTCATAATGAAGTAGTTCATTGAACTAGATATTTTTGTAACAGGGACTGAATGAACTTAACTTTAAAAAAACCCTAAAATTCCCATCACTAGTTAGAACTGGTTAAGATTAAAAGAAGTTAATAAATTATAAGAAAGATGTATTCTGAGAGAAATTCCCATTGTTGGCAGATAATCACATGGAATTCAGGCGGGCAATTATGCAACTGTGAATTTTGATGATTTAGTGAATACTCTACAGAAATATTCCTCCCAGATCCATGCTTAACTTATCGCATGTGTTCACCTTACTTACATTTTATCTTATTAGTTATCACACTTGTTCGCCTCTCAGCTTTTATTTCCATTTGTTTACCATTAGATTGTATGAACATTTGACATTTTCTGGTGTTTAAGTAATTAATTGCAATTGAATTATTTTGTCATAATTTAATCATTTAATTTCATCTCAAGTGGGTATATTAATTGAATGTTTTAATATGAGGAATTTGTAAAACCATGGAGAGAATTGCATTAAATAAACTATATAAACCTGAATATAAATAAAATGAATTTCCACTAAGCCTAAGGGGCTACATCGAACAATTATTGGCACTCTGGAGGTTGAACTAATGATGAGGAGTAAACTTCAGCTTCAATTTCTTAATTTCTGCATATATATTTTACACAATCCATTAAGATGAGAAGAAAAATTGATATTGTCTTCATGTAGAATACCTTGTTGTGAAAGAAGTATTCACACATGAAGGTAATCAACAGATTATTTGCGTGTTTTATCAGTGCATAAACATATGGGAGAGCCAAACCTGGACAAACACTGGCAATTTTAAAACCTGTTTGGGTGGTTTATATAGCTCTTTACCCTCATACAAACACACATATGTAACAAATACATACGTCCATGTATAAGGGAAGTGCGTTATTTCTTATCAAGAAAAGAAATGAAGGACAGGTTAGTGTACCAAATTGTGACATCATCGTAATTGTAGGATTAGTCACAGTTCTGTTTTTGTACATTACTTGCAAGTAATTACATTTGAACTTTTGTGTGATTTTATTTCATAGAGATGAATAATAAGCCAGCCTTTCGGCAACAACTATCGCCAAGTGGTGTGAGCCCCTAAAACCTCATATAAGTTAAGTCCCCCTAGCTACTCCCAGCCAGTTTTTGTGCTGCAAAAATGAAAAGTTCACGCAACTGGGGGGATTTTTCAAATCAAAATTTAGTACTGTCTTTTCTGGTCAACCTCCCATTATACGAGGACAATACCAACTGCCACCTCAACACACCATACAATTATTTGCGTGTTTCCAACCTGGCCTAGCAGTCATTGTGACTCTGCTTGCCCCTGTATCTTGGGGGTCTATTGAATTTTTTGGGGGTGTAAAGATGGGAGCAAGAGCAAGGAGTGTGAGGAGTTTTGAATTTGGGTTTCCTTGTGAGCCGAGGGAAGCTAGAATTCCCCTATGCTTGGAACACAAGCAAAGGAATGGGAGCTGGAGGAGGAACATGATCCTCATCAGTGAACAAGAATCATGCTCTTTCCCTTATCATCTTGGAGGTCTCTGGTTTCAGGGTAGCCAAGGTCAAAGTCCTCTTTTTGAACAATTTCCGGGGTGAGAGGAGAGGTGGTAAATGCAATGACAGGTGTTTCAGTATATCTAAAACAGGAGGTGCTGTGTCCATTAACAGCTCATCTTCAGTTTGAGACATTTCCTATTCATGTTCTAAAAGGCACTGAGATTTCATAGTCTCAATGACTTTTAGATCACATTGTTATTGTTTCAAAATTGATAGATGAGTTGATTCTGGATGATGACACTTAGAGAGATTTTGAAAAAAGAAAAGAATGGAAAAAATAAATGCATGTACAATTATTTGCACAAAAACAAAACACAGAAAGAAATAGAATGAAAAAAATTCTGTAAGTCTAAGTCTTTGACGATAGTAGAACAGCAAATGAAGCTTTGTGAGATTTCAAATATCAATCACAGTGTCAGTTTGTTGCCATATCTTTCACATTGTTGCATTTGTGGAGGGATAGAGTTTTTTAAGTTTTGTTCCTAAAGACACTTCCAGACCTGATCAGTTAATTTTTGGCTATTTCATGAAAAAGTTGAAGTTGCAAACTTTTATTTATTATAACAAAGAGTATTCAGGTGTATCTGTGACAGCATTGAGAAATGGAATATGGTGATTGTCTTTGTCTGTCAACTTCTCATTGTGTTTGTTGAAGTAACAAAATTCACATATATATTTGTTTATTCCTATCTTCTTCTTTTTGTTACGCATCTTCCATTTTGAATGCACTTTGCAATAATTCGTTATTTTTAGCGAGTTTGATCTTTCAATGGTGTATTAAGTTTTGGGATTATTTTGCTTATTTCCTTCTCACTATATGCTGAAATGTACAACTTGAATGCAAGTTTTTAAGCTTTCTACTTCCTAGAGGCCTGCCTCTTTTTCAAGGGCAGAATGGGGCCTTAGGATCATATAATTTTGTTATGACGTCGTCTGAAAATGCGACTGATTTTTTATTTTTTTGTGAATTTTACTTTTGTGATTTATTTATTTAACTGTTTTTGACTAATTCTTCCTCTGCTGTTTATGATTGTGTATTTTCAGATGAATATTTCTGATTTTCTGTGTTATTTTTTGCTTATCTTGTTGCAAAATTCTCTTGTCATCGTTTACCAAAAAGGGAGGCTTCAATCTGTCAATTGAAATTGTTCTTTTTTTGCCTGTTATGAGTATCACAAAGTTTTTGTCATTATGTGATACTATTTTATAAAGACTGGCATATGGTTTTTTCTGAGTAAATCTTATTTTTCATCCCAAACAAATACATGAGGTATAGTGGCCAAATGTTGAGAAACATAAATCTTGAGCTGGCCATATCAACCTGTCTGTTTTAGATAATTATTGGCATCATTTCTTATATATTTTGTACCATTATTTGGAAGCTAACTACTGTCTATTCTGTGAAGAAGTCTCCTGGTAGGTATAGCTCTTCACCAAACCCGAATTTTGCAATAGAATTTCCTATATCAATTTACAAGGCAGATTGTAGGCCCAAAAGGATGGTGAGAAGTATCTCAACTCATCTCTTGGTATTGTGAGCCATAATTGAGGCTTTGAGTGCTCTATGCCATCTTTCTATTTTGCTATTGGCTTGTAGATGGTAAGCTATGGTGTGATTGTGTTGTACACCAAGCTTCTTAGATAACTCATTAAAAAGTGAGCTCTCAAATTGGCAACCTTGGTTCATAATTATGGTTTCAGGAACACAGTATCTTTCAATCTAGGTGTCGTATAATCTAGAAGCCACAGTTGGGACTGTCATCTTATAGAGAAGTATTGCCTGTGGCCACCAAGTTGCTCTGTCTGTTACTTTTAACAAGTATCTATGTCCTTGTGATGGTGGCAATGGGCCAACTAAGTCCATATGTACTGTTTTAAACTGATCTGTTTGTTTAAAGGATTTGAGGGGTGACCAAGTGTACCTTCCTACTTTGGAATCTTCACAGTTTGGGCAACTGCCAGCCCATTTGTTGCAGTCCAACTTTATTTGTGGCTAAACAAATCTTGATGAAATTAAATTAGCACTGTATTTTAGTGTGGAGTGTGACAAATTGTATACACTATTGAATGCCAATTTGTAATATTTTTTCAGTAGAAATGGCCTATTATTACCTGTACTAATGTCACATGTTAATAAAACATCAGTACTGGTAATTTTTCTCGGACTTAATTTCAGAGCTATATCATCGTCCGATAACAGTTCTTGCAATTCTGCACCCTTTAGCTATTCCTTAGCTATTTCAACATAAGGTAATTGGGCAGAGACTGAGATAACTTCAATTCTACTTAGAGCATCAGCTGGAGTGTTAAGTTCTCCCCTTATATACTGAATGTCTATAGTCAGTTGACCAATATAGTTTAATTGTCATGCTCTTCTCGGTGATGCTGGTTCTGCATTTTGTGTTAAAGCATGTATTAGGGGTTTATGATCTGTATAAACAGTAAAACATCTACCCTCTAGTTGATGCCTGAAATATTTCAGTGCAGCAAAAATTCCAAGCAATTCCCTATCATATGTGCTATAATTTTTTTCTGTTTTTGACAGCTTTCTAGAAAAGAAATCTAATGGTAATTTCTTTTTGTTACTATCCAGTTGGTACAATGTTGCACCAATTGCAAAGTCTAATGCATCGGTATGGCAGATTTTTGTCTGGATAAGCTAATAATGTTGCATTTGCCAGTGTTTCTTTGATTTTCTCAAAGGCCTATTTGGCTTCTTCATTCCAATCAAGTGGAGTTTTATCTTTCTTTTTATTTGTTATTATTAGATGAACACGGCAATTTTAGAGCTGGTTTGGGTGTTTATATAGGGGCTCTTTACACACACACAAACACATCTATGTAACAAATACATATATCCCTGTGTATGGGAAGTGCATCACTTCTTATCTTGATAAGAAACAGGTTCGTGTACCAAATTGTGACATCATCGTAATTGTATGATTAAACACCCTTTGGTTTACGTACATTACTTACAATTACTTGCAAGTAATCATGTTTGAATAATAAGTTAGCCTTTTGGCGGTATCTATCATTAAGAGGTGCAAACCCCTAAAACCTCATAAAAGTCAAACCCTCACATATTAAAACCTTCAATTAATATAGCGTGAAATGAAATTATTATAAGGTGAACACATGTGAAAAATTAAGCATTGTTCAAAGAGGAACCATTCTGTCAACAAACACTTCTATCTGCAACCCCTGTTTACCTTTTTGAATTAGATCAGTAATTTAAGTCTGAAGAGTTGTTTTTTGATACCATTTAATTTTGGTACTTCCAATGTATACCTGAACAAATATTTTTGAAATTACACAAAATGTTGGTAAAATTGTTCACTGTGGACAGTAGTCGTAAAATTTAGTTTTTGTTTTTTTGCAAAAAACATTTCTTAAATCATAAATTTCTTTTTTTTCTAAACCGATTCCTCTATAGCTCCTCTGATATTTATTGTTGAATAATAATTTCTGTAGAAATTTTGTTAAATCAGTATGTAACATTTTTAACCAACTTCAAAAACAATAGGAGGTTATCAATTCGATCTGTAGGTATATATGTTTTTTTTTATCCATGTTTGTTACAGCATAATTTCTCAACCTGGGCACCAATTTTGATGAACTTTTTTTTTAATGATAGAGGATTATCCCATGGTGGTCTCCTTAAATTTTTTTTTAAATCAATGCGTAGTTTTGAAGGTACTTTTAAATAAAAAAAAACGTTTAGTTTTAAAATAATATTGCCGCTAACGCTAGAAAAGAAAAATCATTGAAAACAATTTTTTCGTCAAACTATCTAACCGGCTTCAAAAAACAAAAAAAGAATAAAAATGCTCTAAAAAAAATAATTTTTTTTAAATTTGTTCACTGAAATCTTGAATTAAAATGAAACGAAAAAGCATTATGATAAATTAATAATTTAAAAAAAAAAACCATAATCCTTTTAAAATTTTTCCAGCAAGGTGTAGTTATAGAGACTGGAATTATTGAAGTTGGCGCTAATTAACAGTTTTTGTCATAAAATTTGACGTAATTGACGTATATTAGGCCTAAATGGAAAAAAAAGAGCACTTACTTCAACAATTCCAGTCGCTAGACATACATCTTGCTATAGAAATTTTAAAAGGATTATTTTTCTTTTTTTAGAACTTTTTTCTTTTTTTTTGAAGTCCGTTCTGTTTTTTGAAAAAAATTATTAATTTATCATAATGCTTTTTATTGTTCACTGTTAAATGAAAAATATTTGAAAATAATTTTCTGCTTTTTGCAAAAAACAAAAAATATGAAGATTTTTTATAACAGTATTATTATTGAAATTGCGATCATTTCGCCAAACACCATGTATAATATCATATCTTACTTGGTAGGAAAAAAACAAAATTCTTAAACTTTCGTTTTGAAATTATTATGATTTTTAATTTATTCTTTCGTAGTAATGTTTTGAAAGAAGAACTGCTTGCTAAAGAGAAGAAAGAAAATCCCGCGAATTTTGGTTACCTGTGTCCAAAACCGTGTATGTGTCAATTTCTTGGTCAAGTTCCTTGTCCAGCTCTTGTACCAGTTCCAGAATTTAAACGAGGAAAATGGCAGGTTAGCAACTTGTTGAATAAATAACACAGTGATTCCTTAATTTGATTTTAGTCTATTTTTTCCTAAATAATAAATTGTTTTAATTTCATATTTCTGTGTATACTTTTTTTCTTCGGTTCAAGTGGCCTAGCTCTTGGTTACTAAGTGAAAATTTTCAAATTTTTTTTGGTTTAGAATTTGTAACATCGCATAACATCGCATTATCCAATTTCACTTATGATAAGCATGAAAGGTATCTGATGCTGGTGACAAAACGAAAAAAAAAAGAGTGTATACTGGGATGCAAGGTGGAAGTGAAACTTATTACGCTGAAATTTGTGTTTTGAAGAATGAATGTTTTGTTGGCAGAATGATTTTTTGTTTTTTGTTTTGTATAAACATTAAAATGCAAAAAAACTCATATAAATTTAAAAAACTGTTTTCATCAATTGGTGAACACTTCAACATCAAAATTAAATCACGCAACTTTCATTCCACAGATAAGAAAGCAATGAATAAAAATGTATAGAGAAGGCTAAGAGCGAAATGAATCAAATAGTGTTGAACAGGACTGGGAACTGAATGTTATTTCACATGAAATAGGCTTTTATTTAAATTTGATGGTATGCTAATTCAAGGTTAATCTTACTAAACACTACTGCTTCACCCAACAATGGTAAAATATCAATTGTTGGTATTGAGTGTTTCATAATGTTGACTGCTTCATTAGCATAGCGCGTATCAACACATGAACGAATACTATCTTCACTTCTTGATATTGGTACTGAAGGTGACACCCAAGTTGACTGACCATCAACCTTTATGATAATGTCTAGATGCAACAAGCTCTGCAATCCTTGTCCACACACAAATATAAACCAAAGGGAACTCGACGCAATGGCTGTATTACTGGGACAATTTTATCGATGATAGGAATTTGAAGTTCAAAATCTTTCAACTTACTTGGAGGTTGTTAATCGGCATATTGGACAGTTTTAACATCATCAGACCGGTTTTCCAGTGCCTTATTACCAGCCAGAAGAACACCTAAACTCTCCACATCAGCAGCACCCAATAATACAGCAGTATTGTTGTCAATAACAACTGACGAAACAATCAAATTATCAGCAACACCAATTTCTAATTCAGCTATGAACAAAACTTTATACTCTTTAATATGAGTAGCATCAAAATATTTAATACTTAGTTTAGGACCCCAAAAAATAATACTAATATTCATCTTTTTCAACTTTTAAAAATTTTTTTTTGACAAAATTGTTGCAGGTACACCAGAATTTTTAAACAATATGATTTTATGCCATCAATCAAAAACTGTATTACTTCGTCACATTTCATTATTTTACATACAAAATACACTATCACCATCAAAATTTTTACTAGTTGCAGCTGACTTGACAGCTTTCTCAGCAGGAAATGACGCTTCTTCTTCTGACTGCTGTTTCTTGGTTTTTCACCACTTCAAAAAATTCCCTATGATCTTACACTTATGACAGGTAGTATTACGAGCTAGAAATTGAGCATATTTTGAAAAATGCCCCGCACGACCAAAGGTAAATCATTTCTTCTCACCTGTACCATCAAATGATTTATTTGAACTTGAACTCGAAAACTTCTTTACAAATGAATTATTCAAGTTCTTCCAAAGCTTTTTCCTCTTATCTAGCATGACTTTACTAACAGTCTCAGTGGAAATAATATTTGAAGGTTTTATAATATCTAACTAAAATTTCACAGTCCCTAATGTTTAACCCAAATTTTCAATTTCTTTTTCCCAATCCTTGCCTTTTTCAAACAACTGTTCACATAATTTCTCAGAGAGGCAACCTTAATAACTTGATCTTTAATGAATGTATCTTCAATGCAGGTTTTAAATTCGCATTCCTGTGCATGGTTACAAAGACAACCAAGAAATTGCATAAAAGACTCGCTCTTATTCTGAGTTATTTGACAAAAATGATACCTTTAATAAGCAATATTACTTCTATGTATGAAACATGAATCAAGAGCTTTAACTGTTTTCTGATACACATCTCCATCATGGACCACAATGACAGGAAGAGAATAAAACTACAGACAAATTTCAGGACTATCATAAAACAATAATTTATCTTGCTTACGATCTATTGATTTAATATCTACTGAATGAAAATACACTTCCAGTGTTCTCTTCTATTCTTCCAATTCTACAGCAATATTTTTGGCCAACTTCATGTTGAAAGGAGGTATCAGAGCTCAAAAATCACCCATTTCACGATTTCCTAGTTGAGAAATACAAGAAAAAAAAAGGAAAGGATTCATCCTCTTCGCTATTTATAACATTTTAAACACTTTTAAAAGCTTCATTTTCATTAAACATGAGTTAATAGATTTGACAATTAAAATATTAAATAAACACATTGCCCAGAGTAAGGCTCATTCAAAGCTATTGGGATGTAAAGCCTCCGCTAGAACTGCGCCACTAAGGCTGTTGATTTTAGGATAATGACAATTGTTTAACATTGAAAACATACAAAATTAAAGTTATCAAAAGCAAGTACATAAAAGCTGTAAGAGGTAGAAAGCTGAAAATTTTATAAGACATCGACATATGTTATCTGAAAATTCAAAATTCTGTCCATATTCCCCAAATTTAGTGATTTCTCATCATTAAAATCACTGGATTTGAACAGAATTTGAGCAATATCTCGACAAATAAATATGCAATTTTTGCTGAAATTTCAGGGAACCTTCAGATAATCTATGTTGTTGTCTCCTAAAAATTTCAGCTTTCCACTAATTTTGGTTTTTAGTTGCTGCATAAAGAAGGCTTGTTTGATATTGTCTACAGTAACGTTCCTTCAGTTTGTAATTGTAGTGCTGAATAGGAAAAGAAAAATGCTAAGGCTATGTTTCATATTACTAATAATGTGCATGATAGTTTTATTGAAGTAATTCTGACTTATGACACCCCCATTCTATGTTTAAGGTGTTATCAAACTTGTTGGGCCGCAAGAATGACCAAAATCTTATTGATCTATATGTAAAGACCAGTAAAGTTGGTACAGATTTGCATAGGTACCTATTGAATTTTTCAAGTTTCTACTCATTGAATATGCGAATTTGGCAATACTTCTACCATTAAGTAATTTATCCTGATTCTGTTGAAATCATTGCCAGCAGAATTTCATCCAATTAAACTTGTGTTGGAAGATGTCGAGATGCTGAATTGGGATCATGTTTTCTTTATATTTAATTCCGACACCAATTACGAACAACAGTTCAGATTAAATATAGTTTCACTTGATTAAATCATAAAAATAAACTTGAAAAACGTGAGAAAGTAACTTAATTTATTGAAAAGATAATTAAACATAATTATAGTCTTATCGCCATATTGAATACAAGACAAGAAGTAAGCGTCACCTCATGACCAGAAAACAACTTATGATATAGCAGCACAGATAAAAACGACAAGAACTTGACTGTGGGAGATCTTGATTGCAGTAGTACCAACTACTGACATCTAACACCCCCTTTCTGGCGAGTGTCGAGCCGTTTTTGTAACCGAAATCCCACCTCCTCTCTTCCTCCATCATCATCACTATCATACTATATATATATATATGTCATATGTACACTCGCATAACGAAATGTTTCCCCTACTACTTTCGATCGCATATCGCTGTTGCTTCGCCATTTACTTTTTCGCTTGTGAAATATATTTTAGTCGCGAAATAAATCTCTTAAAAGAAGAAAGTCTCAAGTTCTTTCGATCCTCGTTCTGCATACCTCACATCATGGTAGCCATCGCTGCGGTAGAACTTTGAGGAAAGACTTAGAAAATTTAAATCGATGAAATAATTTTTTTTTTGAAATTTAATTTACTGCTGTGCGTAAAATTTTTTATGTTTTTTATTGAGTAATACACAAAAAAGTATCGTGTTTTTCGAGAATTAACTCGAATTTTAATTTATTTTGAAAAATCAAAAATTAAATTGAAGAAGAATAGCTGAAGTTCCAGACTCAATAACGGCCAATACTGGAAGTCATCGAACGCCAAATCCAGAGGGACTGCCAAAGAGATCGTGAGAACAGCCGAAGGAAACCTGCTCCCGTCGTCGAGGACTCAACGTAGATCCAACATCGAAGACCCAATTTTTCGGCCAACCCAGAGCAAAATTTAGGCAGGAAGTACGGAGGTCAACAGCATAAAAAACATAAATCATTCGCCAGTGCAGCAGGAATTATAAAGTAAAGTCATTGTAAAGGTAATATCTGTTGAAATTAATTATTTTTCGTATTTTGTAATTGTATTTGAAGTGAGGCTAAAATAATTAAATTTAATTAAGAGTTCTATGTCCCAAATAATAAATCTATCTCGAATGTAAGATCGGTGAATATAATATAAAAAAGGAAGATTTAGAGAAATTAATAAAAAAGTTTGAAGGAGAAAAGGTGGTTGATCTAAAAATAGAAATTTATAATTTACCCTACGTTAAATACTTTAAAGGTGAAATAGTATTAGAGTCCTTTGTGATAGATATATCTGGAAGAATTGAGGAAATCAGTAGTTTGAAATATATTGTAATTTCAGAATCTTCAGTAAATTATTTTTCGAACAGAATTTATAGTTCTGCAAAATCGAAAGAAAAATTTATGAACAGATTCTTTAATTAAATAAATTTATAAAAACTGGATAAAAAAGGAAATCGTGAAGAGGAAAATTTAATAGAAAAACTTGAAAAAGGGTCAATCGAAAATAAAAAGTATACACCTGTCGTTAATAAGGAAAATAATTTATTAGGTTTTCGTAAAACAGAAGAAAAAATGGCATCCCCTACTGAAATTAAACCTATACAGGCACCCCTGGGAAAAGTATTTAATGGAAAATATTATTTAGATTGGCGAAGGATGATTATTTCCGCTATCCGGGGAGCTGGATATTATGATATTTTTGGGGAACACGAGTTTTTACAGCCATACATAGATAATATAGATGATCTTAATTTCAGACCAGACAGGGACATGTTGAACTATTGCAAAATGCAAGATAATGCGAAAGCATTCGTACTAGAAAGAGTGTCAAATGAAATAACAAAACAAATAAGAGATTGTAATACAGCAATATTAATTCTAAAAAAATTGGATAACATTTATGGGACGAAAACTTCGGTTACAGCCAATATGGCGAAAGCAAAATGGTTAGAATTTAGATTTCAACCAGGTGGAAACATGAAAGGTTTTTTGAAAAAATGGGATGAACTAGTAACAGATGTGAGAGATAGTGGAAAAGAAGTTACCAAAACTGAAGAGTTGGAAAATTTGCAATTGGCGTTGTGTTATGAACAAGCAATTGCAAAAATACAGTACAAAAATCTACCTCCTAATGAAAAAAATTTAGACAACTTTAAAAGAATACTGAGAGAGGACTCAGACCAAAAGTACAGGGATCAAACCTTGAAAAAACAGAATGGCAATAATCAACCTAATAATAATTGTGGCGACGGGTGGTCGATGACAAACGAGTGTGTATTACACACTCGTCGACCACCTAGCGGGCCAGCGGGGTAAAACCCGCAAACTACCTTTTTGCGCTCACGGCTATATAATTCGTCTATATAGCTTAATTGTTTACTGGGCTCGGCCCGCACACATACAAGCTCGTATATTACGCAACCGACCTGATTGGTGTTTGTGTGGTGTCGTGTACGTCTACGCACACACCCACAAGTGGTGACCTCCGACGTAAGTATTATTTTTGTTGTTGACATTTACCGTCGACGGGGGAAGGAACCGTCACCTCCTTCCCCACCGCTTCCGACTAGCTTGGAAACAACCAATCGGCTCTCAACAGCTGATTTTCCCTAACCACGCCCCTTCTTCAAACGTTGGCATACCCGCCAACAATCGAAGAAGGAACTCAGTCGGCTCTTGTCAGCCGACGGAGAAGGTTCTCCTTCTCCTACCCCTTTCCCTCGTTGCTCGTCGGTACTTAAGTACCGACCAACGTCCATAAAAATCAGTCGGCACCCAGCTGCCGACGGAGAAGGTTCTCCTTCTCCTTCCTTTTCCATCTCCCTAACTTTCCACTTTTCCCTCTCCTCTTCCAGGCTCGACGTCAGTACGCAAGTACCGACCAGCCATCCCAAAGAGAAGCAAACAGTCGGCAATCAGCTGCCGACGAGGAAAGTGCAAACTTAGCCTCTGTTTTCAACCACCTCCATGGCCTCCAAATTAACCCCGTCGTCCCTCGACAACCTGGTTCTCCCGCTGACGCCTGCGAAGGCTACAGTCAGCAATCCTCCCAGGAGGACGGAGAACCAGCCCAACCCCACGTCTGCCATCCACTCAACGCCGCATGTCAGCATGCGTTCGTCGACTGTACCGACGAACTTGGCGATCCCGCAGTTCTCTACGCTTGTAAATTTAGGCCCATTCCTCGACAACTACCTCCCGGGCGAGGAACTTTCGGTCAACCAGCACCAGCCAGTTGACAGTTCCACGCTGAGGCTGTCCCCATCCTCAATCGGCAATCGCACCGGCAGGAAGTAAATTCCGCCGCGACTACCGTCTCTCCCTCCTTACAAGCCCACCCACCACGGTTATTAACAGGCCTTCCCCCGTTCAACGCCGAGAATGTGCGTCTCTGGCTGCAGCAGATCGAGAATCTTGCTCGCACCAGTGGCAATACCAGCGAGTCTCAGCTCTACCTGGCGATCTCCGGCCACTTGCCGACCCAGGTAGCCAATGCTGTGTCAGAACTACTTTACAGTTCCCACGACTCGCTGCACACTTGGTCGAACCTTCAAAATCAGATCCAACAGGAGTTTTCCCCTTCCTCCTACACCCGGATTAGAACACTGTTGGAAAACACCCATTGTCAACCTTCTGAGAGGCCCTCGGCGTACCATCCGCGCCTCGTTACCCTAAACGAAGGAAGAGTAAATGACGATGTCCTCCGTAACCTTCTTTTCCAATCCCTCCCGGTCAATATCCGCCAAACATTGGCCATGACAAAGCCCGCAACCTCTCGACAGGCAGCGCTCGAAGCTGATGAGGCAATAGCTCTCGAGCAAACCTTTCCGTCGACATCCCCTGCGACCAGCACCATCTCCACTATCACAACTCCCGCAGCACCCCCGTCGACAGCACCAACGGCTAATTCCTCAGAACTAGCTACCATTACCCAGCTGCTTCAACAGCTCTTGGCTGAAAAACAGGTGAGTTCTGTGGACCCCCCAAAAAACCCCGCCCCGTTCCCTGAACATAGGCGTTCGCGTTCACGCGATGCCAGGTCCAGAGACAGATCGCGCTCTCGTGACTCTAGCTCCGGTCGTTCGAAACCACGGACGACGCTACGAGTCATCGATGGTAAGAGACCGGTAAATACCCGCTCTCCCTCCCATTCCCGCGATGGCTACTGTTGGTATCACCAACAGTTTGGGAGGAAATCGCGCAACTGCTCTGACCCCCCTGGTTCATGGTGGGACAAACTCCAAAATCGCGACCGCCGCGATTCCAAATCCCCTACCCGTTCGGGAAACGAGTAAATGAGTCAGTCAAGACGGCACTCCCACTCGTTTTCAATTCAGTCCGTCTATTTGTGGAAGATCTGCTTAGCGAGCATCACTTCCTGGTTGACACAGGCGCGGAGATATGGGGCTATACCTCCAACCGCTGAAGACCGGAAATGCAACGCTAAGCTCCAAATCTACGCTGCGAACCAAACTCCAATTAGTATTTACGGAGTTAAGCTGGTGCAGGTAGATTTCGGCCTTCGCCGCAAATTCAAGTGGGCCTTCATCATCGCCGATATCGCTGATCCCATCATCGGAGCAGACTTCCTCAGCCACTACCAACTGCTTCCCGATGTCAGCGAAGGGCACCTCCTTGATAAGACCACTGGACTTGCCGTTGTAGGTAAACCCCGACCCATCGACTATCCCCCGGAGATTTGCCTGACCATCGCCCACTCAAATAGTCGATTCCAAAAAATCCTCGACAAATTTCCTGGCGTAACCGGTAAAGAAGGCTTACGCCCGAGGATTTCCCCTACCGAAGTCACCCACGATATCGAAACTGTAGGTCGACCGGTGTTTTGCCGTGCCCGTCGTCTACATCCCGAGAAGTTAAAGGCAGCCCGCCTTTCCTTCCAAACCATGCTTGAACGTGGTGACTGCCGACCCTCCAAAAGTGTCTGGTCATCCCCCTTGCATATGCACATGAAGCCCGACAAAACATGGCGCATGCTTGGTGACTACACAGCACTCAACGCACGAACTATCCCCAACAAGTACCCTGTCCCGAATATTATGGATTTCCACGCCAGACTAGCTGGTGCCAAACTATTCACCAAATTAGATCTCGTGCGGGCGTTTAACCAAGTCCCGATGACCGAAGAACACATCCCTAAGACAGCCGTCATAACCCCCTTCGGTCTCTACGAATTTCCCTATATGCCCTTCGGACTTCGAAACGCCACCCAAACCTTCCAACGGTACATTGATGGATTGTTGCGAGACATCGACTACGCTTAAGCATACATCGATGACATCCTCATTACCGCTTCCAACCATGATGAGCTCGAAGAGCGTGTTACCGAGGTCATACGGCGTATCTACAACGCTGGCCTCACTGTCAACGGTAACAAGTCCGAACATGAACGTGAAGAGCTCACCTTCCTTGGCCATCGAGTCAACAGCTCAGGTATCAAACCTACCCCCGAACGTGTCCAAGCTGTACTCGATTTCCCACTTCCCAAAACCGTTCATGACCTTAGGCGCTTTCTCGGAATGGTGAATTTCTACCGGCGTACAATTAAACATTGCGCTCACATTCAGAGTAAACTTTTCGCGCTTATCCACTCCAACAAAAAACGTGACAAAACCCCGATAATTTGGACTGACACTGCCGAAACCGCCTTCCGCGACCTAAAGCAGGCGTTAGCAAATGCTGCTCTTTTGGCGCATCCTGACGAGTCCAAACAACTCGTCTTGGCAACCGACGCGTCTAACCACGCGATAGGGGCTACCCTCTATCAACACGGTGCCGGATCGCTAGAGCCTTTGGCATTTTTTTCCCGCAAATTATCTGACACCGAACGCCGATATCCGACATACGACCGCGAATTACTCGCTGTTTTTGCAGCGGTGAAGCACTTCCGTAACCTGGTCGAAGGGCGTGTTTTCTCCGTCTATACGGACCACAAGCCCCTCACGACTGCCCTGTTTCAGGCGTGCGAGAAAGCTTCACCACGCCAGCAAAATCAACTTGAGTATATCTCGCAGTTCACAACGGATATTCGCTACATCAAAGGAGAGGACAACATAGCCGCAGATTGTTTGTCACGTATATCAATCTCCGCCATTACCTCTCCCTGTGTTGTGCCATACAATGAAATGGCCCTTTGCCAACAACACGACCCCCAACTTGCCCAATACCTCGCAGACCCCAACTCTGCCCTCATCCTCGAATCGTTCAGAGTACCCGGACACACGTTACTTTTAACGTGCGACACGTCCACGGGGAAAAAACGACCCTTCGTACCCGCCAAATATCGGAGAATCATCTTCGATTTGATTCATGGGCTCTCGCACCCGAGCGGCCAGACAACTGCCCGTCTGATCGCTAATCGATTCATTTGGCCTGGCCTACGATCTGACTGCCTACGTTGGTCGAAAGAGTGCACCGCATGCCAACAAGCCAAAATCGGTAGAAACACCAAAGCACCTCTCCAAGCTTTCCCCCCTACCGATCGCTTAAAGCATGTGCACATCGATATCGTGGGTCCGTTGCCGACGTTAGCGGTCCTCGTCATTGTCTGACAATGATTGACCACGCCACACGATGGCCTCACGCCATCATGACAACGGATATTTCCGCGGATCGAGTGGCAACACTCTTCGTCCAACACTGGGTGTCCTCCTTCGGCGTCCCCGAAACTATAACGACGGACCAGGGACGCCAGTTCGAAAGCGCTTTATTCAACTCGGTTGCGCACCAGTTGGGAATACACAAAATCTCAACTACGGCGTATCACCCCCAATCGAACGGCAAAATAGAGAGCTGGCATCGAACTCTCAAAGCCACCATCATGGCCCGCGAGAACTCCAAAGACTCGCGTGGAGAATGGGCAGCCGATTTGCCTGTCATTCTTCTCGGCCTACGCTTGATGGTCATCTCCGACCTCGGCGTATCCCCAGCCCAACTCCTTTACGGTGAAGAGCTCCGTCTCCCGGCTGATTTCTTTGAAGACAGCCCACCAAGTGTCGTCACCCACATCGACGGCACTAACCTTCCTCAACGCATTCGTGAAAGCGCGAATGCGTTCACCCAAATCACCCGCAACCACGGCAATTCCCCCTCATACGTCCCCGCTGATCTAAAATCAGCCCAAAACGTATGGCTACGCGTTGATACACCTCGTAAGGCACTCGACCCACCGTACTCCAGACCATACAAAGTCCTCAACCGTACGGATAAATGGTTCGAGATCGACATACAAGGACGACACACACGCGTATCAATCGATCGCCTAAAGTCGGCCTATGTCTACACAGACATAGAAGCCGACCCAGATGACTCAACTTCCGTCGATGATCCTTCGGGACCGACAGTTGACTTGTCATCTGAGGTTGTCTTACCTAAAAACGACGACTCACCCCCGAATGCCTCACCACAACCTTCGACGTCGTCTTCACACATAGACGACACGCTTGATTCTTCCCCGATCGTAATCACACACGATCAAAATAAAGAATCGCCTCCCGAAGCGTTATCGAAGGAAAATACACAATCGCACCCCATCGGTCAGTCTTCTAGTCGAACAGCTGACGCTATGCTCGACAACGAACCGATTGCGATTCCCCTTCCTCTCCCGCACTCGTCCGAGTCTGCTCACGCAACTGACGACAAGTCAAGCATTGTAGACGACGACGTATTACGAAAATTGTTTCGTGGCGCCACCCAGTCGCATAAATACGACGCGTCTTCCTCCTCGGAAGACGAACAGGCCCCGCCTACAAAACGAACTCGTAATAATGTGCAACAACAGCTGCCGCAACCGCAACTTCGTTCGTGTTTACGAGACGAAAATAAACGGCGGTTACGGTCAAGAAAACGAGTGAAATTCGTGTTTTAGATACTCACTCTTCTCTTGACGTGCTCGGCTGTTATATACTCTTCATCAAATGCTACACAACAGGCGCTTTTAATGATATCTCGCGGAGCGTAATAGACTGGCGAAATGTCCCAAAAGCGCCTTCCTCCCAGCATTCCGGATCTTTCCGAAGATGAAGAAACAGCCCTTTTAAGGGCTACTCCCCCATTAACAGAGGGTGGTAACGGCGATGAACCGTCGTCACCTCGTGCAGACGACCATCGCTCCCCCTCTCCCACCTTTTCCTCCCCGACGTCACCAGCTGACGTTGCCCCGTCTCCTTCCACCACGGCTACTGCCACCTTTCCACCGGTGAAGCAGAAATCGCCTGTACCCTCTACGTCCGATCAAGTATCGGCGTCACCCGTGACGCTTACCTCTGTCGGACCTGCACAAGAGGATACACGCCGTACTCCTTCTCGAGTACAGCAACGGCGATCGACGCTGAGGCAGAGGGTGGAGTCTGCTGCCAGGGGTCGAGGTGTGCCACTACAACAGTACCGGCCTGCTCCTGGAGCAGCGGCGCGGGGCTCTGAGATCATACAGCGCGGCCTTGTCCGTAGCTCTCGTTCTCGAGTCTTCGTTCCGCTCCCCAGGAAGACCGCGTACTCGTTGGAGACACCACCTCACGCTCGGACCGCTGTACAATTAAGCAATGCGCGGATTGACACCCGCACATTCGCTGAAGTTGTACAGCGCGTTCAATCTAAGAGACCTTCGCCCGGTCCTCAACCGTCTTCCTCGGCGGGACTACCCTCTGGGGAATTCCCACCGCTCAAAACGGTTCAACAGATTGAACCGCTTCCTCTCCGGAAGCGCCGAGCGCAAGCGACTGCTACGTTGCGTACCAGCGGTTTCAAACGTCCGTCTGCAGCAACAAAGCGGTCCCCCCAACCGTCGACTTCCAATGTCGCGGAGGCACCAGTAGCCTCATCGTCAGTCCCGAAAGGCAAGTCGCCGTTACTTCGCCCTTCGGTTGTACCGACAACTTCGGAAGAGACAGCCATGGACGTTGACCCGACTCCAACCCCAACCGTCCATCTTCCCCCAAAACCCTCGTCGGTCCCTCAACGCGTACTCTCACCAGTACCTGAAGAGGTCGAACCGACAGAAAGTGCTGCCGTCAATAATAACCCCGTTATCGACCTAATGGCAACACCTTCGCCGGAGAAAGTCCCCGAGTCACAGCCTTCCACCTCTTTTGATAAGAGTCCCCGGCTGTTGACAAACCGGCGAAACGTCCCCGTTTGAACCGTAAGGCAGGGGGCCGCGCCCGGCGTGAAGCTCGCGCTCGCGGTCTCTCTTATATGGAGCTCAAATGGGACGAAAGACGCGGCAAAACCCGAACCCAAACTCCCGCTCCATTACCAGCTTCCATACAGGAGCCCGCCCCATCTGTGGTACAGCCCCCTGTACTGCAACCGGTGGTTCCTCCTGTACCACAGAATCAATCCCTGCAGCCGTGGGAGCAATTCACTGCCGCTGTGCTTGCAGCACACAATGCCCTGTCGCTCGCCCTAGCGACAACCCCGATGCCACTCCCACAAGTTGTAATGCCACCGCCCGGAATTCCCATTCCTCCGCATCTACAACTTGCGGCACCAGTTTATCCTCCGGCCATGGTAATGTCGCCTTTAATGGCGGCACCAGTTACCTATCCGCCACCCCTTATGAGCATTCCCACGTCTCGTCCCCAGACTCCGCTCATAAGAAACCAAACTCGAGTGAACCCTATTCCCCAGCTTCGAGCACCCCGAACACGTCCTTCCCATCCCACCCTCCCAGCTAACTTCGGCAAGCCCAAACCGAAGAGACCTGGCGGTCCTACTACATGAACGGTATCCGTGAGCGTAGTAGTGAACGCCGCGCCACACTTGACTGGCGTCACAGGTCACCGTAAGTTTCCTCGGAAACTTACTAGGAGGAGAGTGGTGTGGCGACGGGTGGTCGATGACGAACGAGTGTGTGTTACACACTCGTCGACCACCTAGCGGGCCAGCGGGGTAAAACCCGCAAACTATCTTTTTGCGCTCACGGCTGTATATTTCGTCTATGCAGCTTATTTGTTACTGGGCTCGGCCCGCACACATACTTCAACGTATATTACGCAACCGACCTGATTGGTGTTTGTGTGGTGTCGTGTATATCTACGCACAATATCCTTAAATCATGTTCTTTCCGCTGTGAAACTAATCACGGAAATACAATAGTTCACCAATTTGCTGAGAACAAGTTTGCAATTACCAATCCTTTACGTTTATTTGCTACTGATACTTTATCCTCTAAATCTGTTGAAATTTCAACAATATCATCATATCCTGGAACAATTCTATTAACAGTTCCATGTCATGTGCAAATTGAAAACAAATTGGAAAATGATTTCTTTGAAACCATTATTCCAAGAGGTTTTCCATGCCCCTGAGATATGCCCGATGATGTTCATATCGAGCATCATATTCCTCTTTTATGGACTAAATATGATGTTGTAATTGATTCTGATATCAAAAGGACAATTGCACTACCAAGCATACATGCTTATAACCCCAATTGGACTATGTTCATACTACATTTCTCTCCTATCAGTCCTACTAATGAACTGAAAGAAAAACTAGATAATTTCGAAATTAAATTCAATAATATTGGAGATCGTAATTCAATTTCATTAATTACTATTATTATATTAATTTGGTTATGTTCTATTACGTTTACTGTAATTTATTTATTCATTATATTTTGTATACGATTAAGAAAACCATTAGAAAGTAAACATATTGCGCAACTATTCTATGAATTGACAAGTCCCGTAGAAAATAATATGGACAAAAATTATGAAGATGTCAATGTTAAAAAAGATAATTTGAAATAAGTTTTATAAATTTTGTACTATGATATATATCGATCGATGAATACTAAGTTATATAATTAACAATGTTTTATGAATATTATGTTAAAAACCTATATTTTATATCCAAGTAACCCAACCTATCTTTATTTCCAAATTCATGTTTTTACCAAACATTGAATTTCAAATACCAGGGTATTTATGTAACGATATTTTCGTATCGTCCATAATATAAAATATTTTCGTATTATTAATTATCATCATCATCATTACTTTCTCTCTATTTTTCTAGTATTTCTCATTCATTAACTCTCACGTCATTTCTTCAAGTCAAGACTTGTCTGATGACATCATTTACCTACATAAACAGTTACTGTGTTTACTCATAAACAATGAACTCATCTTTTGTTTATACTATTTCTGCAATCTTGCATATACACTAATTTCTACTAATTCATTTGTGAACACCCACTTTATGTCATATTCTTACGAGACCATTGGTCATACTTACTGTACATATATTTCTATTAACCAATAAGATCAAAACCCTTCTCCAACACTCTGTAAATTCGCCTGAACCTTCCTCTTTTTAATTACTATATAATCTCATGTTTTGTACTATTTCATTCATTCTAAAACATTCTCATACAGTCTAAAACATTCTACTTAATTCTAAGAGATTCTAATTTGTTCTGATTAACTCTTCTTAACCTTGTTACAATCTTACCTATTCTTTTAATTCTTGATGTTTATAACTGTTACTCTTTCATAAAGTTTATGTTTAATACACCTTTTTAACTAAATTGTGTATTTCATTGTTCTGTTACGATATATAACCGTCACACTTCTGAGTCTCTTTTTGAAGATGGAGGATTTGGCGGATGAGGGCAACTGTGTTCCTCCAGGTCTACTTCTCTTGGTTCCCTTCCGGCAAATATATTTGGAAGGGGGTTTAATTTCCCACTTTCAAAGTCAGGCCTCTGCTTCGACAGCCAAAGGTGTCTAGGTCTGTGAAAAAATTATTTGTATCACAAGCGAGTTACTCGCCAGCACACCACGCCTAGTTTTAGAATTAGCGCAACGCGCCTAGACACCCACAACATAGGCAAAAAATCACGTCAGGGTCACCACTGTGGAATACCTTGTTGTGAGAGATATTCACACTAGAAGGTCTTCAACAGTATTTGCGTGTTCTGCCACTTCATACAGTTAAGTATGGGAGAGCCAAATCCTCGGCAAAAACTGGCAATTTTTGAGCCGGTTCTGAGAGTTTATATACAGGATTTGGTACACGCACACAGACACATGCATACGTACATGTACGTAATTATGTCATACATTACGTCGTTTCTTGTCGGTGTCGAGGTGATAAGAAACGACGCAGCGCGTTTGGTACTGGGCTGTGACATCACCAAGATCGTTATCTGGTAATTGATCTCGGCCTGTGCAATGTATCTTACCTGTACGTACGTACAGGTACGAACATACAAACGCACCAGTGTATATATGTTTAATGTCATAGAGACAATATTTGCCAGCCTTTGGGTGGCGACTGTCGTCGAGGGGTGCAAGCCCCTATTACCTCATACGAGTATTGTCCCCACAGCCAGTAATCAAAATTCAAATTGTAAATACAGAAAAGTTCAATGTCACTACTGTGGTAAAATGGGTCACATAGCAAAAAATTGGTACTGCTGGAAAAACAATAAAAACAATCATGATAGTTCTAGATGTCTAGACAATTCAAGAGGTTTTCTATCCTATAATGTATCCAATGATTATTCTGAAGTCAATTATAATTTTATGATGTGTAATCCATGTATGGATACTGATACTACAAAACCACTATGCATTAACTTTATTTTAAACTCAGGCTGTACATCTTGTATTGTGAATAGTCTGTTATTGCTCTCTGAGTACATTAAATACAATAATCCATTGTCAATTACAGTTGCTAAGAAAGATGTTTTGCTTATTATTTCAGTGATAGGAACCGTTAAATTAAAAACCCATACAGAGATTAATGTAACATTACATAAAGTTAGATATATAAAAGAGTTGCCAATAAACTTGCTTTCTGTGCAATTTATGAAAAGAGCTGGGTGTATGTGTTTCAAGAAGAGACAGCTGATATTATAAATAAAAATGAAAATAACAACAGAATAATGACGGGTTATAGTGTTTCATCCGTTTTTTGAGTAATGTAACTGAAACATGTAACTTGACCATTTCTAAAGATAAAAATCTGATTAAACTATGGCATAAATGATTGGCTCATTTGAATAATAATGATGTAAAATTCTTGTCTTGTAAAGGTTTAATACCCAAAGTCAAAAATGGACAACGAATCTTTTGTGAACCATGTGTCATTGGTAAATAGCATTGAAAACTATATGATTGACATTAAAGAAAAATGAGAAGGCTGCTAAAATTAGTCCATACAGACATCTATGGCATGATAAATCCCATTAACATTACAAGAAGTATATGTTTTCTTGGTTTCAGGATTGTAAACTAGGTAACAAGTTTTTGAATAACCAGCTAAATATTGCTTTTCACTAACAACATCAAATTTACAACCTACTACTTGGTTTTCTTGGAGCACATAGGCTAAACAGCCAAACACATGAATTGTTGAAAGATCGGGCTTTTTACCATAAAAGAACTCGAAAGGTGTGTAAAATTTTAGCGCACGATGAGGATACTGATTAATAAGTAAGCGGCAGCCTCAGTGGCAATTCCCCAAAATAAAGTTGGAAAACCACGATTCTTAGAGATGTGGCCCAGGTTCTTGCATCGATAGCAATACTTCTGTCCACCATGAGAACAACTTTGCATGTGATGTCTGTTTAGACTGCAACTCGTACAATGTTGTTTCTGTTCCTGGTTCTGAGCAGCTGGAGCTGGTGCAGAAGTTGGTGCTGATTGTCTTGGTGCTTGGTTTCTTGGTGTACTTGGTGCAGGTGTCACAATATTCGAGGTTACTGGAGCCCACATTCTTGTAACTTGCTTGGGATTTCTTGGTTGAGGTTTTTGATTTAAGGTTGACGCTTGTGTAGGTTGTCTTGGTGTTTGCCGCTGACCTTGGTTCACATTCGTATTCGTAACTTGGTTACTTGGTTGTGTGCTCGTACTTGGTTTGCTTGGTTATTGAGGTGTCGTTGACTTCTTCTTCTCAACATAGTCGATAAAAGCAGCACGTAACGTCTCCTCATTGATGTCATCACCCAGTCACGTATACAAAGTATCGATTGTAGTTTCAAATACCGGATTCAGCTTTTGATTAAGTTTCAAAAGCCAAAATGCTGGAGATGACTCTTGGCCTAGTTCACTCATCTGTCACTGATATTGATCAAACTGCCAGTAGAAGAGGACTAAATCTTGGTTTTCTTGGTACTGGAGGTTATCAAATTTTTTCATAATTTTGATTAAATCATAAATTGATTTACTTCCATATTTCTTGGTTAAATCTTGGTAGACGTCGAACGCTGTTTCATGATGCATCGTCACAGTCTTGATTGGATTTTTCAGCGAACTCCGAAGAAGATTTTGTACCTGCGCATCAATCGCTTGATTGATGTTCTCATCGATTCCCAATTGGATCGCCCACTTGGATGTGTTCCATTCGGTTACACCACCAGCAGCAAGATCATTACGAATGATCTTGTCTCAACTCTTGAAGTTTAACCTTCCCTTTAGTTTCTCATTTGTATCATACAAACAAATGGGAACTATAGGTAGCATTTGATATTGTCCGATAGCTGGATAACATTGGTATAGAAAAGAATTTACTTGGTTACTTTGTGTACTTGGTAAACTTGGTGTACTTGGTAGACTTGGTGTTCTTGGTATGCCCAGTGGTGAGACAACTTGGTTTTCACGTGCTAGACCCACATTTAGAGACAAATGCAGATGTGGGAAGAAATGTTATGTTGGTTGATTTAGTACAGGTGACATGAGATAATTTCTCATATCAGCTGTAGTCTGGGTTATATTCATGTAACTTGGTTGAGCACTTGGATATCTTGGTTGATAAAATGGTGTTGACGTAGCCACAGAATTTATTTGATAATACGGATACTTAACTTGACTTGGTTTGAGGGAAATGTAGTCATAAGATGTCATATAAACTTCTTGATTTGTGACTACATTACGTGGTTGTGGCACAATACTTGGTTGAGATGAACTTCTTCCAATGACATCTGCTCATCACTTGGTATTCTTGGTTGTCTTGTACTCGTATTTGATTGTGTTGTATCACTTATCATCAACAAATTCATCTCATTTGGATTTAATTGGTTTTGTTGATCTTAGTTGGCACTCATCTTAGGTGTCTGATCTTCAATATGTACAACTACCGAGTTCAGATTGCCTAGCGGAATTTTGTCCATCACAATATTTTTGGCGATATTATGTTGCATAACATTTTCTCACCATCTTAGTTTAATGATACTACTAAATTTTGTACCTCTTCTTCTTGGTTCTGCTCTTGGTTTATTTCTTGGTTCTCACTACTTGGTTTCGATGTTGTTGAACTATTAACAAGATCAGATAATTCCTTATCTAAAGAGGGATTGTTAATGGCTAGTTCTTTGATGGAATTGGCAGTTTTCTTCTCGATGCCAGGATTGAATTTCACTTTTCTTACATTGAAAGTGACAGCCGTTTTCTTGGTTACTCTTGGCGACGGTGATTTTAATGACGTCTTTCTTGTGACTGGCGCCATTTGCAAACTATACGTTTCCAAAACACCGCACTTCACTCATATTAATATTATTTTTTTACGTATTTATTGATTTCTCATATCATAACGCGATTATTAAAAATGTAACTTATATATATCACACATACTTGGTGTTTTCTTGGTGTATTACTATGTATCTTTGTTTGAATACGCAGTTGCGATTACGCAAATACGAATTACTCATGAAAATTGACACCAATGCTATGCTACCACTTTATATTCCACACTTACTCATACACTTGGTTTAGAGACATACAGTAAATCAATTAAAAACAACTTTCAACCAATAATTAAATAATAACTTTTAGAACGTATATTCATATAACGTCTTTCACAAGTGGTTAAAAGGTAAGTAAAGATGACGACAATAAATTGGAACATCATCATACAATATCACAGACAAAAACATAGTGAATAGTAAACTTGGTTAATAGAAAATATCTCAAATGTGAGTCCTTAGTTGGCGCTGTGAACAGTGATATCTAACAAAAATAAAATGTTACCACCCTCTCAAATAAAATTGTACTCAAAATCATTTTTAAGTGAAGTTTAAGTGAAGGGTGGTTAACATGGCTTTTGTGGATATTGTGAGAAAGTAGCGATCACTAATATGAAAGATTTCACATTAATCGAATAAGAACAACAACAAGCGATGATATTAAACGAACACCATTGAAAAAACACTAAATTTGCAGTCAACACAATAAGTAAAAGATTCAGTTTTTAAGATCTCATTTTATTTTATATTCACATAACAACATTTGGAGATCAACTAACTGACACTTAAAATACGAATATACAATCAACTATAGCGGATGACGTCACAAGCAGCGACCACGTCACGGCTAAATATATCGACTATGAGCGAGATCATGAGGAGCATATTCTCACAGATATGGGCTATAATAGAGGTTTTGGTGCCAAATCTATCGATAGCGCTGCCAACACCTCGTGTTTTGATTTCTAAAAATCTGATTGGAGGAAAAATTGCCACTTGCGCTTGTTTGTAAACATTGGTGTACAAATTACCCCATTCCGGAGTATCTGATCTTTCTGATTGGTCGATGTTGATTAATGTGTACGCCAGTGTACACATATTTGGTGTAGATGTTAACTGAAGTGAGGTTGAAATCCAAGGAAAGGAACAAGTTAGTTAGAGATACTTTAATGCAATGATCGAAGATACAAATTATAAGTTTGAGGAAGATGAACGATCTCCCTCCATTACAAGATTATAGTTTGAGTGGGAAACGAGTTTCAGCGTTCTCGGGTGAACGGACGAAAAAAGTCGTGTTTGTTCGCACAACCTGAAAGTGTTAGTTTACATTTTTGAAAATAGTAGCGCTAACGGTTAGTGAGCGAGTGTCGGTGGAGTGTAGAACAACACCCCCCCACAGTCTAATGAAACGAGCGAACATGATTTATCGCGAGAACGAAAGTTTTGAATTACAAAATTATTATACTTTTATATTTATTTCCCAAACAAAAATAAATAAAACAAATTACATAAAATTAAATTAACAATGAACAATGAGAAGATTATAACATAAATTTCGATGTATCTTCGAAATTATTTATCGACATATTATATTACATTAACGTATTCTGATCCGGATTTTTTTTCGATCTTTCATGTTGTTTGAGAAAAATTTTGTTCAATTTTGTTTAGTACTTGTTGAATAAGGGTGTTCCAAAATGTGATAAACTAATATCAACTAAACGTGTGAAATCATGTCTATGATTTGTATTCAAATCTCTGTTCGTTCAAAAACTGAATTTGCAGCGATGACAATGAATACTTACACGAAAATAAATTTTGTTTCAACAAGTATTATTTGACCTAAAGAATATATTATATTATTAATTTTGTTTGAACATGTGATTTTTCTTTTTCTCGAACATTATATTTTTCATGTACTATATTACAAAAGGCAAGATTATTGTATTCAGTGATTCTTGACTTGACATATAATTAATTTTGAGTTTTTATATTTCTTCCCCTTTTAAAATAAACGATTTTTCTATATGATTATTGTGAATTTAATAAATTTTATTGTGAGAGGTTCGATGTTGTTAATATTTTATCGACTAGATTTCTAAATTTTTGTTTTTCGAGACTTTTTGTTAGCATATCTGCTAATTGCGAATTTGTACCCACAGTTTTGAATTCAATTTCTTTATCTTCTACCGATTGTGTAATGGCATAACATTTTATCATTAAGGCCCTTGCTCGTTTTTGAGCTCCTCCCAACATTATTCTGAGGGCTGAAATATTATCTTTGAAAATTCTTACTGGGTTATTTTCTTGGAATATTTCTTTTTATAGAAGGAATGTGACTTGTATATCGTCCAAAGCATCAAATACCGCAATAATTTCAGCAGCAGTTGAGATTGTAGCTACGATTGTCTGTCTTCTTACATTCCAATTAATTAGATCCCCATTTAAATATATTAAAAATCCTGATATCGATTTTCCTAAATTTAAATTTGATATTTTTATTTCATGATCTTTTACATCTGGGGCATAAGATGCATCAACGAAAGAGTGTATGCCTTTACTATCCGATGTGAATTTAATTGAGAATTCTTTTGTGGTGTTTACATATTTAAATATTCTTCTCACATGATTTTTTAATTTAGAATTTGATTTCGTTTGGAACCTTGAGAAAAAGTTCACTGCAAACGAAATATCTGGTCTTGTTATTCTAGCCAGATATAATAGGGCTCCAATCATTGAGCGATATTCTGTATCATCTGTACAATTTTCATCTTCTTCAATTTTTAAGGATGTTTCTATGGGTGTATTTATGAAATTTGATTCTCTTTGATTATATTTTTTTTTAATTTTTTCTATATATCGTGATTATATTAGAGTTATGGTATTTTCTTTTCTATCTCTAATAATCTCAAATCCTAAATAAAATCTTGAATTATCAATAATTTTCATGGTAAATCTTTTTTATAGGAATCGTTTACATTTTTAATCCATTCGGGGGTATTTGACGCTATTAATATGTCGTCAACATATGTGATCATAAAAATTATTTTTTCATTTGATTTTTTGAAATATAAACATTTGTCTGTTTTGGATCTTTCAAAGTTCATTTTCAAAATGTATTCATTTATTAAGTTGTACCATGATTTAGACGATGTTTTTAGGCCATAAATAGATTTTTTTATTCTTAATAATTTATTGCTATTTTTTAATTTTCGTAATTTTACGTATTTTTAAAGAGTATTTTCTCTCTCAAAATTTTCAAGAAAAATTCTGAAAGATTCTATCCAGTCCAAAGCTTGAATACTGAAAATATTTTTTGAAATTTCTATGAATTTTGCGACTTTGATACCTCTTTTATAATGAATTATTCCACTAACATTTACTGAGAAAGTTTCCAAGATTATTTCTCCCAAAAATGTTTTCCAAAATGGGAATTCAATTAAATTTATTCTTACTTCTGTTATTTTTTCGTTTTCAAAAATATTTAATAATTTTTTATAATCTTTTTCTTTGATTTTTATTGTTCCTTCACAGTTTGATGTGCAGTTAGCAATTTGTTTCCAAAACCTTATCATTTGTAACCTGCTTTATTTGAACTTATTTTTAAGCTTAATCGTCCTGTGAAATTTCACTTGATTTTTGATGTGAGGTATGCAGAACGAGGATCGAAAGAACTTGAGACTTTCTTCTTTTAAGACATTTATTTCGCGACTAAAATATATTTCACAAACGAAAAAATAAATGGCGAAGCAACAGCGATATACGATCAAAAGTAGTAGGGGAAACACTTTGTGACTAGACTGTACATGTGACATATATATATGGAATGATATGATGATGATGATGAAGAATGAGATGAGGTGGGATTTCGTATCA
This sequence comes from Ericerus pela, assembly GCA_011428145.1. Taxonomy (NCBI): domain Eukaryota; kingdom Metazoa; phylum Arthropoda; class Insecta; order Hemiptera; family Coccidae; genus Ericerus; species Ericerus pela. Next base: position 677,343 of record WOFM01000048.1, read on the forward strand.
ACACCCCCCTGAAATTTTACCGAATAATTTCTTCATCATGTTCCCTGAAAATAAACTAATCATTATTATTTAAAAAAGAAAAAAAATATTAAATACAAAAAAAAAAATACAAGTACAAAAGAGAATATATGCATAATAAAAATTTACGAAAAAATATTGAAATTGTATGTTTATTATTTTTGGTAACTTGGGTTTCTAAAAAAATTTTATTGCGCTGTGCCTCGAAAAATTAAAAAATGGAAAAAAAATTGATAAAAATAAATAAATAAATATGTATATAAATATGGTAACATGCATGTAATAATGAACACTATCGTGTATGTAAATATTATATGGTATATGTATGTAATAATAAATAAAAAATAAAAAATTAAAAAAAAAAAAAAAATTGGTAACATGCATAATTATTAAAATATTTCGACTAACATATGAATTCCCGCTCGTATAATTCGAGTCGAGTGGAAAAGGAGAAAGAAAAAAAATTAAAAATTAAAAATGGGAAAGAAAAAAAAATATTCACGAACATATTATACGAATAAATAAAAATAAAAGAAGACGAGAGAAAAAAAGATTGATAAAGGGTTTTTCAATTGTAGGTTCAATGAATTCAAACGTACGTTACATATTTTATCTGCGAATTATACATGTAAAAGATTGTAGAATAACATTCGTTGCATTGTATATTATCTTTCGTACGTTGCATTGTATTTGAAGTGGCGTCTAATATGTTCTGAGATAAGGCAACATTTTTGGTTTATCTTAATTTGCGGTCATGTAATAGGTTTCAATCTCTATTGTATTTATTGTTGGAGAGTTTCCTTTCATACATTCGTGTGGGAATATTTCGTGTATTTCTCTCACGTTTGTTGGAAAATGTATAGGGTTTTTATTATACTATTTGTAGGGTTTTTACTTGCTTGATTTTCGTAATTTTTTCTTTGTCACTATATTCGAGAAAGCTTCGATTTATCTGAAGCGTGTATTTTCTAGTAAATGGTATTATTAAGTATTATTTTTGACAATGATTGAAGGCTAATTTTTCAGCAAATATTTTCGTGTTATGACTTACTTTTGAACATTTTACGACTTGTGTTTGAAATGGAAAAAATTTTTGCGGACATATACTGACTTTGAGATAAACTAATTATTATGTGTATATATTAGTTTCGTTTAATATTTTCACAATTATATTTTCAAATTTTGATCGATCCAATGATTTTGTTAAGATATCTGCTAACTGATTTTCGGAGGTGACTGTTCTAAAAAATATTATTTTTTTCTCAAAAGCTTCCAAAATCGAGTAGCATTTGATCATAAGGGCTCTCGACTTTCTTTGACTTCCCCCAGAGCATATTTTTTGTGTCGAAATATTGTCTTCCATAATATCTATCATTAATTTTTCCCCAAAAATTTCATAATTCATGTGTTGCATTACCTTTATTGTATCAAGGGTGTCAAAAACCGCAATTATTTCAGCCGCTGTGCTTGATGAGGCGTGAATAGTCTGCTTGCAGCAATTCCACTCCACCAAGTTTCCATAGGCGAATATCATGAATCCAGTTATTGACTTTCCTTTACTAAGGTTCTGCAACTCTATATTCGAATCATCTACTTGTGGTGCATAAGAGGCATCTATGTATGCTTGTATTCCATCCCCCTCTGATGTATATTTTAGATTATAATTTTTGGTTGTGTTAACATATCTGAATATTCTTTTTACATAATTTTTTAAAGTGTCGTTTGAATTATTCTGAAAGTGTGAGAAGAAATTTACTGGGAACAATATGTCTGGTCTCGTGAGTCTTGCCAAATAAAGTAGTCCCCCTATCATTGATCTATACTCTGTATCATCTCTACCGTTTTGTATTTTGTCTATTTTTAGTCCCGTTTCAATTGGTGTATTAGTGTTTTTGAGTTCAGAGATTCCAAATTTTTTTGATCATTTTTTCTATGTGTTTATATTGCGAAATTATTATTGTGTTCTTTTCAATGTCTCTCATTATTTCTAGGCCCACAAAAAATTTTGGATTATTCGTAATCGTAATTGTAAAATCTTTTTGCAATTCTTCATTTATTCTAGTAATGGCCGATTGTGAATTTGATGCTATTAATATATCGTCTACATAACTCAAGAAATATGTTTTTTCTTCATTATTTTTCATTATGTAGAAGCATCTGTCGCTTTTAGTTTTTTCGAATCCCATTTCCTTTACTTTAATGTCCAGTAAGTCATACCACAATTTGCTAGAAGTTTTTAATCCGTAAATTGATTTTTGTAGTTCGAGTACCTGATTTCTATTGATATTAATGCCTTCTGGTCTTTTAACAAAAATGGGCTTTATAATGGGTGAATTTAGATATGCTGTTTTAACATCATATTGTATCATTATTAATTTTTCTTTATTTACAATTGATAATAATAACCTTATAGTACCTATGGATGCTACAGGTCCGTGGGTTTCAGCAATGCCATATTCCGTTCGATCTTTAAAGCCACGTGCCACAAGTCTAGCTTTAGGTTTCGGGTTCCCGAATTCATCAAATTTAATAGTAAAAATCCATCTTGTATCAATTAATTTTTGGCGATCATAATCTACCACTTTCCATACTTTCAAATCATCGAGAGAACTAATTCGTCATTAATGGCCTTGGTCCATTCTTCTCTAAAAGGGTTTGTTTCTATTTCCGAGAAAGTTTTTGGGATATTATCTTCAATGTAAGCTTTATTATATTTTACTTTTACATTCATTACTATAGGGTTTATTATTCCCAAGTCATAATCATAATCAGCTGACTTTATTTTTAGAGGTTTTTGATTAATTAACAATGATTTTATATTCTGGCTTTCATCTACTTTAACGTCGCATGATATATATGATTTTGTATTATATGGATCTCCAAGACAATACCCTGTGTTTGTGTAACCCATCATTATGTTCTTTTCAGCCCTGTGCGCCAATTTTGGGTCAATTTTATCTTTTGATTTTGATTTTGCCTTAGTGGCATTTTGCTTTCTTACTTCTATCGGTATATGTCTATAAACCAGTGCACGAAAGACTTTTAAATTTTTTAAATTTGGTTTCCTTCCATAAAATAACTCGTACGGTGTTTTAAATCCTTCATTAGCTTTAGTGGGGGATCTATTAATCAAATAGGCTGCTGTAACAACAGCATAAGACCAGTACTTTATATCGAGATTAGCATCAATTAACATGGCCCTTACTCTCCTCATTAAAGTTTGATTTTGCCTCTCGGCAACACCATTCAATTCGGGAGAATATGGAACCACGTAATCCATTGTTATGCCTATTTCTCTACAATAACTTATTATTTTTGTATCCGTGTATTCTTTTGCATTGTCGCACCTTATTGTCCCTATGGGGTATTCCAGAAATTTATTTTTCATAGACATTATGATGTTTTTGAATTCGTTTGTCACTTGATTTTTATTCATTATTGGCATGACAAATGTGTATTTTGAAAAATGGTCTATGAATGTTAAAATATATTTTTGATTGGCCACAGAGGGCGTAAATGGACCCATGATATCTGACGATGTTCATTCTAATTTTCGGGTTGGTTTAGTTCTTATTCCTGTACGACCTAGTTTTGAATTATTGGCTATGCAACATATTTGACAGTTTACGAAATCTTCATCTCTAAAATTAATGTTTTCGGGTATTCCAATTGCTAAATTTTTTAATTTTTGTAAATATCTGGCATTTAAATGTCCCAGTCTCCTGTGCATTATTAATTTTTTATTTATATTATTATTATTAATTTTGGGTTCATCTGTATTATTATTTTCATTGGATCCAGTTGTTATTTCTATTTCGTCACCCCCCTGAGATGATTGGCTATTCTCGTTTTCTTCAATAACCTCCATTTCTACCGTAAAATCATCCCATTCGTCATTAGTATCTTGGGTAACTGGGGCACATATTATATTTTTTTTATCCATATAATCCTTTTTATCTATTTTTTTTTATATCATTATTTTTGACATTATAGTATATGTAGAATATTCCCTCTTCTTTTTTGGCGGTAATAATAATTTCCGCTGTTTCAATAAAATATATGTTCGCAATTTCTTTTTGTTGGTCAATATTGATTATGCCTGTATTTGTTATTTTAATAGCTGAGATAATATCCAAATTCAAGTCCGGCACATAATGAACGTCGTTTAGCTCTATCAATGATTGAGTTTTTTTGGAATTTTCAATTTTAATGATCATTCTTCCAGTATGTGTGGCATATAAAAAAGTATTCCTTCCCGCACACTGTAATTTAATTGGGGTTACGAATTTTTTAACATCTATTAATTTGCTGAGATCGGAAGTTAAATGCACTTCTGCGGCTTCATTAAGAATTGCTCTATTATTTAATATTTCGTAATTTTCATCGAAATATTGTTTATTATCATTAGTTAATTCATTAAGTAACCATTCACCATTACCATTAAATCTTTTCACCATACAGGACATTTTTACCTGTTGGTCCGAATTATCCTTCTTATTACTATTTGATGGATTTACATTTGCCTTTGGTGGGTAATTTCCTTGACTATTATTTGCACTTTCATTACTATTATTTCCTTGGGTATTATTATTTATACAATTTTGTGCTATATGGCCAAATTGCCCACACTTATAGCATTTAGGATTATTTTGGTTATTATTTCTTCCATTGCCTCTGTAATTATTTCCTCTGTAATTGGGGTTTCCTCTATAATTATTTTTACCATTATTATTATTATTCGTATTACCATTATTTTGGCTTTGTTCTGACGCATTACTATTATTATTTCCATTTTGACCATTATTATTCAAACCATTTCTATTTCCATTTCTAAAGTTATTATAATTATTATTTTGGTTTCTGTAATTATTTCTACCACGATAATTATTATTATATCTGCCTCTGTAGTTATATCTATTATTATTTCCGTTACCATTATTATTCCTATAAGTATTATTCGATTGATTATTGCCATTATTATTCTTTTTTAAAGTCTGGTCCCTATACTTTTGGTCTGAATCCTCTCTCAATATTCTTTTAAAGTTATCCAAATTCTTTTCATTAGGAGGTAAATTTTAGTATTGTATTTTAGCAATCCGCTGCTCGTAACATAATGCCAATTGCAAATTTTCCAACTCTTCGGTTTCAGTAACTTCTTTTCCACTATCTCCTACATCCGTTACCAGTTCATCCCATTTCTTCAAAAAACCTTTCATGTTGCCACCTGGCTGAAACCTGAATTCTAACCATTTTGCCTTTGCCATATTGGCTGTAACTGAGGTTTTGGTCCCATAAATATTATCCAATTTTTTAAGCATTAATATTGCGGTGTTACAATCTCGTATTTGTTTCGTTATATCATTGGACACTCTTTCCAGTACAAACGCTTTGGTGTTATCCTGCATTTTACAGTAATTCAACATATCCTTATTTGGTCGAAAATTCAGATCATCTATATTCTCTATATATGGCTGTAAAAATTCGTGTTCCCCAAAAATATCATAATATCCAGCTCCCCGGATGGCCGATATAATCATTCTACGCCAATCTAGGTAGTATTTTCCGTTAAAAACTTTTCCAAGTGGAGCTTGTATGGGTTTAATTTCAATAGGGAATGCCATTTTTTCCTCTATTTTATAAAAACCTAATAAATTATTTTCTTTATTACTGACAGGTGTGTATTTTTTATTTTCGATTGACCTTTTTTCAAGTTTTTCTATTAAATTTTCCTCCTCACGATTTTCCTTTTTATCCAGTTTTTCTAAATTTATTTAATTAAAGAATCTGTTCATAAATTTTTCTTTCGATTTAGCAGAACTATAAATTCTGTTCGAAAAATAATTTACTGAAGATTCTGAAATTACAATATATTTCAAACTACTAATTTCCTCAATTCTCCCGGATATATCTATCACAAAGGATTCCAATATTATTTCACCTGTGAAATATTTAATGTGGGGTAAATTATAAATTTCAATTTTCAGATCAACTACTTTTTCTCCTTCAAACTTTTTCACTAATTCCTCTAAGTCTTCCTTTTTAATATTATATTCACCAATCTTACATTCAGACAAGTTTACTATTTGGGACATATAACTTTTAAATATATTTAATTACTTTGGCCTTACTTCAAACACAATTACAAAATACGAAAAATAAATAATTTCAACTAATATTACCTTTACAATAATTTTACTTTACGATTTCTGCTGCGCTGGCAAACGATTTATGTTTTTTATGCTGTTGACCTCCGTACTTCCTGCCTAAATTTTGCTCTGGGTTGTCCGAAAAATTGGGTCTTCGATGTTGGATCTTCGATGAGTCCTCGACGACGGGAGCAGTTTTCCTTCGGCTGTTCTCACGATCTCTTTGGCGGTCCCTCTGGATTTAGCGTTCGATGACTTCCAGTATTGGCCGTTATTGAGTCTGGAACTTCAGCTATTCTTCTTCAATTTAAATTTTGATTTTTCAAAATAAATTAAAATTCGAGTTGATTCTCGAAAAACACGATACTTTTTCGTGTATTACTCAATAAAAAACATAAAAAATTTTACGCACAGCAGTAAATTAAATTTCAAAAAAAAAAAATTATTCCATCGATTTGAATTTTCTAAGTCTCTCCTCAAAGTTCTACCGTAGCGATGGCTACCATGATGTGAGGTATGCAGAACGAGGATCGAAAGAACTTGAGACTTTCTTCTTTTAAGACATTTATTTCGCGACTAAAATATATTTCACAAACGAAAAAGTAAATGGCGAAGCAACAGCGATATACGATCAAAAGTAGTAGGGGAAACACTTCGTGACTAGACTGTACATGTGACATATATATATGGAATGATATGATGATGATGATGAAGAATGAGATGAGGTAGGATTTCGTATCAACAATTTTTACCGAACTAAAGGGGGTTCTTGAAATTAAGCGTTTTGGAAATTAAAGGAAAGAAGGAAAAAAAAATTTCAAAGAGAAAAAATAATAATTTTTTATATAACTAAATTTGCTTAATATCCCACAAAATCACTGAATATATCCCATCGTTTTCTGCAATAGTAAATGAAATATATAACTTGAAAGTATCAAAAATTACATTACCCGTAACCTGCGGAATTCCGTTGAATATCTCCCAGCTGAGTTTGTGAGTAATCGGCGTTTTCCCATGGGTCAGCACTTGGATCAATTTCAGGTTGTCCTCAGAAAATTTCAATCTTGGCAGCATACGAAACAGTTAAATCAGCAGCACTCAATCGACAAAATTTTGATGATGATGATGTTCGAAAATCACGATGATTACGTTTGATGTAACAGCGGTCTCTGATTTTTGAACTTTATTATGTTTCACCTTGCTGTAATAGACGATCCAGGTCCGAAGTAATCTGGAATCCCACGACAAAAAAACTTTGGTTTCACCTTACCACAAAAAGACGATCCAGTATTTTTCGGAAGATGATCAAAATGGCGTTAAATTAATTTGGCGCCAATATGATTTAAATAAACTTCGAATAATTTTCGATGAACTTTTCGAAAAATTAAATTAAAAAAAAATTCATTTGAGTTAACAACTCTTGAATTAAAATATATTTTGTAAAGAAAACAACTTTTAACGAAAATAAAAGCTTATAGTTCCTTAAACTTTTGGATAATATGGCAAAAAAAATTAAATTGAAAGATTAAGTATCACTCTGTACTAACTATTCAGGAATCGTAGCTCTGCCTACCATGAAGTGAGGTTGAAATCCAAGGAAAGGAACAAGTTAGTTAGAGATACTTTAATGCAATGATCGAAGATACAAATTATAAGTTTGAGGAAGATGAACGATCTCCCTCCATTACAAGATTATAGTTTGAGTGGGAAATGAGTTTCAGCGTTCTCGGGTGAACGGACGAAAAAAGTCGTGTTTGTTCGCACAACCTGAAAGTGTTAGTTTACTTTGTCGAAAATAGTAGCGCTAACGGTTAGTGAGCGAGTGTAGGTGGAGTGTAGAACAACATTAACGACAGTCGACCCCGTTGTAAAACAGCAAGCACGTCATCTCCATCAAACTTATATCCTCGAAGGTTACTCATCTATATACGAAGTATACTACTCATTTATTCATGCTTTATTTGATCTCGGACTTCCATATATGTAATTTATTAACTCAATTTTTTTAATGCATTATAGTATATTATTTTAAATTGACTTGCTCACTTTCTTCAAATTCCAAAACCTCACTTGAACTTCATCATCCGTGCCTACAATATAATATTATAATATACAACTTCATTAGTCCTATTCCTAAATCTGTACTTCGCCACTATAGGCCAATTTCACTTCTCTCTTCCCAACCAACCATGTGCTCTTCATGATTTTATTTTGTTATTTCCAATCGTGTATGTCATGTTTAAGTAAAACGTTTTTTACCTTCGTCACTCGTTTTTACTATTCTTCTGGATCCAATAGAAACAAGTACCTACAACTAGTGCAACGATAAACGATATGAACTCTGGAACAGAAATTGATCAGAATTTCTTCCAAAAACTTGTAGCGTCTCAATCAGATACAAAAAAAATATGTCACACACTTGTTGGAGGTATGGAATTGTATTATAAATTATCAAGTTTATTTGTTCAAATTCGACCATTAACTTTTTTGTTTTCAGATATTACAGACGGCCGATTGTCTATTTTGAAACTTATCGAATGTATAGAGGATACTATTAGTAGTGAAGATTTGACTATCCGGCGTGGCGGGGTTGATATTTTGACGAATATTCTCACAGATCTCCCTGAAAATTTCTTACATTCTGAGGAAATCGCAAATTTCGTCAATTTTTACTGTAGTCGACTACTTGATCATCATTCGTTCATTCCTTTCGTTCTAAAAGGACTGTTAGCATTGGTAAATATTTTTTCTGCTCTTTATTCTACTCACATTTTACTTCGAAAGACGTGTAAGATGAAATTTTCGTCTAGATAAAAATGCAGCGACTTCCAGACCATGTTTCATCGAAAATATTCACTACAATTAATTTAAATTTCACTTGTCAATCTCAACCACAAGCTGATCGACGTCTCTGTTATCAGTTGATACAGGTGATGATGGAAAGGAAACCAGCCGGTCAGTGTTATAAAAATTTCACTTAGTTTAATTGTAAGTAATCTGCAAAGTGTGTTTCTATGTAGAAGCTCATTTTTTTCAGAGCTGCAAGCTCTTGGACCCGATTTCGTATGCGGATATTTGTCAATTATCGATAGTGAAAGAGATCCTCGCAATCTAATGCTGCTGTTCAACAATTTACCTTTCTTTTTTAAGAATTTCTCCCTTGGTCATCTTACTGAAGATGCGTTCGAAGCAGTTTCATGTTACTTTCCTATTGACTTCCAATCGGTACTCCAATTTCATGAAAGTCATATTCATTTATTTTTTTCGCCCTTAAATTGTGAAATTGTTTGATTTCAGAATCCGAAGGATCCTAGAGGAATTTCACGATGTGATTTGTCGAATGCGTTATTGCCGTGTTTGACTGCGAATGAAAACTTTCACAACTATGTTGTTGATTTGGCGCTGGAAAAATTCTCCTCTGATTTAGAAATTGCGAAAATAGATTCATTGGTATTGTTGGTAAGTAAGAACTTTACAGTGTCATTGCACCCGTGAATCGTCTTCATCTCATTTATGCTTCTGTTTGCAATAAATTCGATCCTTTCGGGCGAGGATCATATGGCTTTCGAATTTTATTCGCGTACACTTATAATCTTCGAATAATTATACAATATTTAACTAAATTAATTAATCTCTGACCATTCAGTTATGTCTAATTTGATTCCATTTTCCCTCATTTAAAATTTAAACTTTGAAAATCTATATAATAAAATCCAGTCCCAATTTTTGTATATTTTTCGGCGTTTTTTGCAACATCCACATTTTAATTTAAAAAAAAAACAGCTCTTCTCTCACTTCTCAATTTCTCAGCTACTATTTAAGCGCAAATAAATAAGTGATACACTTCGTATATAGATGGGTAACTTGTAACTTTTTTCCACTACCTGTTTTATCAGCTGAAAGGGTTTGGATAGGAATATCAACCATCACAAGAATGATTCCAGGGCTAGTATCGTCTTAATTAGGTATTTAAAAAAAATTGATCACAAGTCTTCCAAATCCACGACCTAAGTCTTCTGACACGGCCACTACCTAACCACTGGGCCACTGAAATCTGAATTTGATAAAACAGGAGTAATGGAGGTATATGGGTTCTTTTCATAGATATATATGTTATTTACATCTATTTCACATAATTATAAAGATATGCAGCCAAGTATATTTATTTATCTATATGCATGCAGCACTCACTATTGGGAAATCAAACTAAGGTAGAGGTGATGGTGTATGTTATCAACGATGTAAATCTTATGTAGGTTTTGTTTTTTCTTTGATTTTTTTTAGTTTTGTCTTGAAGGAATAAGTGTTATAACTTATTTATCAACAAATTGTTGAATATATTGGTGTGAAAGCAGACACATGTCTTTTTAGAAGTGCAGAAACAATATTGAAACAGCAAACCATCAAGAATTTGTTCAAAAATTTGGAGAAGTCTGTTTGTTTGCAATAGATTCTGTGAATGGCTCATTAATAGAATCTGTTATAAATAAACAAACCTATTTTTGATAACATACACCATCATCTCTATGTTTTGTTGACTATAGTGCTCCCAGTGGCTATGGAAACTCCCAACTGCTGGGGTGGTTGGTTGCAACTAAAAATGGAAAATGAAAATAAATGCAGAGTGAACACCGCATGTATTTAAGCTACAAAGCTGAGGTTTGTACCGTTGAAAAGGGAAGAAAATTTACTTGAGTTCTCTAACAAAATTAATTTTTTTTTATCTCCATTAGTTTTTTGCAAATTGGCCCAAAAAAAATTACAGATTAATAAGAAATCTACCATTTTTTAATTTCTCATTTATTTTAAAAACCAGTGATGGCAGAGAAAAACTTTCAGCAAAGATCCCCTCCTATTTTTTAATGACAAATTCATTTCCACTATCAAATTTTACTTAAAACAAATTAATCACAAAATAATGGCGAAAAAAAAAATACAAAAATAAAATTGGGTGGTGTGTGTGTGTGTGTAACTGTTAAAATCTGATTTTAATCAAAACTAATTTTGACCAGTCAATACTATTTATTCCTAACCCCTTTTGGCAATACGAGTTTTGAACTTTTAACTAGTCAGAACTAACATTGACCAAATAAAAAATGTTTTTTCAGTTAAAACTTTTAATGACAAAATGAAAGTTTTATCTTAGTTTTGATTAGGCAAAACTAGTATTGCCTTACTGAAAAACATATTACTCCTGTCAGAATGAAAGAAAAATAAATATGAATTTCAATCTTATCAATTTATTGCTGATTATTATCTCATATGGCCCTATTTTTATTATTTTTAGAAAAATTTTTAATTTAAAAATAATAATTTTGGACATATATATGCTTTTATTGTACAGTGGTAGGTCAAAAATTTGTAAAAAGAAATAGTAAGGGGCTTTGCTCCATAAATTTCCTTTTTA